>JAJOOD010011635.1:0-85876 GCA_029582525.1 Solanum tacnaense | reverse complement strand
ACTTACCATTCATCCTTCTCACCTTTACACAATAGAGCATATAAGACACATAACATCACATGAATCACATCATCACATTAAGACCATCATCTAAGACAACTCTAAGTTATACTTGTGCAATGTGCAAGTAGCATCCCATACTACTACTCACACTAAGTACTCCTTTGAAGTCACCATAGACAAGGCATATTCATATACAATAAGTCATGACAAGGAAGTACTCAAAATACAATCCAAGTATAGCATACATATTTACATTTATGCATTTAAGCCAACATTATTCATTAGGTTCATTTAGGACACATTCATGCATTTAGAGGACTTTCACACATTTAGCCATTAAGGCTTAGAGAACTCACTATAGCCCTTTCAAAGCCTACTCGTGCAATGTATAGATATCATCACTGCTTCATTCCGTGGAGCGTGAGACAAGAGAGTCGTCTAAGATTTGAGAGCTTAGTTAGGGCAGTTTGTATATGACCAAGTATGAGGCCCTTTTCTTTAAGAGTTCTAGGCATTCTACAACTATTATAGCAGATGAAGCAGACAGAGTTAGCTTATTTGTGAGAGGATTGACTTTCTTTGTCAGATCTTATGTGTTCAGGGAAGCTATAGAGGGGTCTTTGATCTAGTCAATTGTGAGCACCACCAAGGAAGTTGAGTTGATGGATTTAGAGATTTTTGAGGAGCCCAAGAGGGGTCGTTCTTCTAGTCAATTTTCTTGTGCCCCATCTAGAGGTACAGGTTCATACAGAGGTAGTGGTTCCTTCCAACATCGTGGGCTGGTTCATGCTTCTATGCTAGTAGGTGAGAGTGGACAGTCAACCCAAAGATCGTATTATTCTAGCCGAGGAGGCCATGGTACCTCTTTTTGTTTGCAGCAGCAATTATCTGTGCTGAGATCTTGCTTTATTATGGAGATCCAGTTCATATAATGCGTCAATTTCCTCTAAAATCTCATTCAGGATCGAAGCATCCATATTCAGCTGCTCTAGTTAGAGATTCAGCCCCTCGAGCCATTGAGGTGGCAGGACTACTAGTAGGGGTACTCAAGCTTCAGAGGGTGGAGGTAGAGGTTCTGCTCACACTGCAGGCAAACGAGATGTCTATTGTTATGCTTTTCTATCGAAGCCAATGGCTGAGACTTGTGATGTTGTGATCATAGGTATCGACCAAGTTTGCCATCGACCTACATCTATAATGTTTGGTCTAGATTCTACTTTCTTACATGTGTCTACCTATTTTGTTGTTGGGTTTGATATGCTGTTTGATTGCATGCTTGTGCCTATTCGTGTTTCTACACCAGCGGGTGAATCTTTAGTGGTAGATCGAGTTTATCTATCCTATCTTTTTTCTTTGGCCGGGTATGATACTTGGGTAGAGATGATCATTATGGGAATGGTATACTTTGATATTATATTTGGTATGGATTGGCTTTCTCCACAAAATGATATCCTTAACTGTTATGCTATGAGTATGGCCTGGCAATGCCTAGTGTCCCGAGTGTTGAGTGGACGGGTGCTAGAGGTTCTTAGCCTAGCAAGTTGTCTTCTTCATTAGAGCTAAGAGATTGGTTGATAGAGACTGTTTCTCATTCTTGGCTTTCATTCAAGATACTAGTGCGAGCCACCTCCCATGGATTCTGTAACCCTGGTTTGAGAGTTTACAAATGATTTTTTTACTAACCTTTCAAGTGTTCTTCAGATACAGATATGGACTTTGCTATTGACTTGAGTCGGGCACCAAGCGCATCTTTATTCCTCTTTATTGTTTGGATCCAGCTGAGTTGAAGAAATTGAAGGATTAGCTGCAGGATTTATTGAGTAATGGGTTTATTCTCCGTAGTGTTTCTCTATGGGGTGATATTGTGTTGTTTGTGAGGAAGAAAGATAGATCCATGAGGATTTGTATTGATTATCAACAGTAGAAGAAACTGACAGTGAAGAACAAGTATCGTCTTCCTCATATTGATTATATGTTTGATCAACATCAGGGTGCATCTATGTTCTCTATGAATGATTTAAGATCTGGTTATCATTAGCTGAAGATTAGGGCATCGTATATCCCTAAGAAAACTTTTAGGACTCGTTATGGTAACTATGAGTTTCTTGTGATATCGTTCGGTTTGACTAATACCCCTACAACGTTCATGGAGTTGATGAACGGGGTATTTTGACATTATCTAGATACCTTTGTGATAGTGTTGATTGATGATATCTTGGTGTACTCCAAGACTAAGTAGTATAAGGATCAACATTTGACGATTGTACTCGAGAGATTGAGGGAAGAAAAACGTTATGCAAAGTTCTCAAATGCAAGTTTTGGCTCTATTTTGTTGCATTTTTGTGACACGTGGTGTCCAAGGAGGTTATTCGGGTTGATCCAACCATGATTGAGGAAGTGAGGGGTTGGACCAGACCTACATCGGGTACTGAGATGCAGAGTTTTGTGGGACTTGCGAGCAATTACAAACTATTTGTTTAGAGCTTATGTACTATTGCATCTCCTTTGACTAGATTTACTCGTTAAAGAGTGAATTTTCAATTTTATGATGAGTGTCAGAAGATCTTTCAAAAGCTCAAGACCTTGTTGATGTCGGCTCCTATTTGAGTTTACACAAGGAGGGTGTGGATTTCACTGTATATTGCGATGCTTCTCGTGTTGGGTTAGGCGGTGTTGTGATGAAGAAGGATAAGGTGATTGCCTACACTTCTAGGCAGTTGAAAGCCCGTGATAGAAACTACCATACCCATGATTTAGAGTTGGGAGCCATACTGTTATTGCTTAAGATAGGGCGAAATTATCTGTATTGATTTCATTGTGAGGTTTTCACACATCTACGGAGTCTTTAATATATCTTCATTCAGAGAGATCTGAACATGAGGCAGCACAAATGGCTTCAGGTATAGAAATACTATGAAATCACTATCTTGTATCATCCACGGAAGGCCATTGTGGTGGCTAATGTTTTAAGTAGGAAGTCTTTTTGTATGGGTTGACTTGTCGCTATTAGTGTCGAGGAGAGATTAGTGGCTAGAGATTTTCAGCTATTAGACAACAGTATTGTAACACCTCAAGCTTTGAAAAGGACTAAAGAAGGGTAACATACAAGTCTAAGGACTAAAAATGGATAGTGAACCCTTTACGACACCCTAGACATCCCGTTGGGGGGTCCATGACCCATTTAGGGGATGTTGGATGACCTTCCAAGGCTTCCAAGGTTTGAGTCACCTAGACGAGACCTTAGAGGGCCCGTGGTGACTTGTACGGTCCGTTTAGCGGTCCCTACAAGTCACCCATCATTTCTTAAGTTTAAGGTCAACTTCAAAAGATTAGATCTATTAATACATAATGAATTAGGTAGCCCATGACCTATTAATTTAAAGTTCTTTGTGTCATGCCCCGATGCTACCCCCTTGACGTAACACGGGAACTAGGATCACGAGTGACCCCATGCTAACCTTGAGTTTGGCATATAATAAGCATACTGAAAATAACTAAGTAAAACATGAACTATGAGGAAGCTAAATCAATAAATATCTGGAGTGGGGACAAAACCCAAGTAATCTGAATGTAAATATGAAACCATAATAGTTTAGTGATAACTCAAAAAACCACATAACACTTCAAGTTGGATCTACTACTATGTCTGAAAAACCTCTAACTAAATTGAATCCTTGGGACATGCCCTTAGCTAACTCTAAGAAGACTGAAACTAAAAATAATGACTAAATTGAAAGTAATTCTATTGTCCTCGGAATATGAGGACTCGCCACTGAAGTTGCTGAATGCAGACCAAGAATCGATCTATGCGTGATCTGGATGCTGAGTACCTAAACCTACATCATGAAACGATGTAGCGTAAAGTATGAGTCAATACTTGGAATGAACTGAGCATGCATGATATAGATACTAAGCTGAATAAAGTATATAGGCGGAACAATACATAACTAAGCAATGATATAATCTGAACAAAGATATAGATATGTACTAATGTATAACTGAAAAGAACTAACTGAATGCATTGACTAAGTACTAATCATGAAGGTACACGTTGAACGGAATACTGAAATATATATACTGATATCCTGGTCAATGCACTAAGAGCCTGACTGTGGGAGCTACTATTAACTAACATAAACCACGTTAGCTAAATATGGAGTCCGATGTATACGTCCCATCGAGAGGACCCAATATACATTGCCAGGGGTACTATGGTGTGATCAATAGTACTGATACCCAATAGAGGGGACTTAATATCCTACATGGGCACGTCGTTCTGGGACTATGAGGGTATGTTGAACCCTAGTCGAACTCGATGGTAAGTGTACTTCAAACTGAAAACATATGAAGCTAAAATGCACTAAATACTTAATAGCTCAAAACACTAACATACTAACTGAGAATCCAACAATTATATACTGAGAATGTTACATTAGCAATTTGGAGCATGATCTTCTACTTAACTAACCTAGCAAGTATAATTCATGAACTAGGATAAATTTACACAAGCTAGGGCTCTGAGCTCTATGCAAGGAAGTTTACTAAATTATCAAGAAGCAAGTTTATTTAGATCAAAGGAACCGTAATCACATTAAATCTTGAAAATCTAAAAACCCTAGGTCTGAAAAATTTATGAAAATTTCAAGAACTAACTGAAATCTAGGAACCAAATGGGTGAAAGGAACCCAGTAGTGAAATCCCATATACCTGGTGACAAAATCTACAGAGATATCTATTGGATTTCGGGGTTGAACTTTAAAGAATATCCATCACTAAAATGAGCATAACGTTTTACTCCAAACGTAGATTTTAGCAAACTCGGGGGGGTTGGAAAGATGATTCAATTATCTTTAATATGTTATGTCATGGTCCACCTAATTCATTTTGTACTTAAATATATGACCGTTTGAAGTTGACCCAACGACTCTTTCTTTCCAAATAACTGTCGGTCTCTATCGACAATCAGACCTACGGTGCGTTGGTCAGACCATGGACCATCCTAGGCGACCATTGATGGTTTCAAAAACTAGTTATCTAGACCTTCGAACAACGGAACCCACCTATGGTCGGTGGTTCTACCTATGGTCTGTGGGTGGTTCGGTTGGTACTGCACCAGTTTTCTGAAAAACTAGGATTTTCTCCATTATGAGATCCGAGGTGTTAAACTTTGAGTCCTCATTCCAAGGACACAAATTTGTTCTTATTTCGATTTCGAGAGTAAAATATTATGCTTGTCTTAGTGAAGCACTGTTGGGAATGTGAAACTTGACGACTAGCTAGACGGCCCTTGAAGTGTTTCATGGACCGTGAAGGTTTTAACGATCTATAAAACCTCCATTTTTAAGGCATCTTTTTAGTTTTAAAAGTTGGGGTCATTTTGGTCATTCCCGTATGCGTTTGGTACTAAAACTACATCATTTTAACCCTTATTTTATGCCTAAACCATGATGTTTTACACCTAATTAAGGACTTATAAAGTGTTACTCAATTCTTTTATGTTCATAAACACTTCAAGACATTAGAGCAAGGTTCCAAGAGGAGAAAATCTAGGGTTCAAGTGTTCTTCGAGTTTCGTCGATTTCACCAAAGAACTTCCTTCTTCCAGGTATGTAAGGCTATCATAGTGTTTGTCTAGTTCGTCCTCAGACCGTACATCTACTTTCAATGAAGACAACGAGTAATCTAGGGTTTTATCCTTAGATTTGAGCATTCTTGAGATTAGTTGATTTGGAGTTCTTCAGTTGTTGATTCTTTTTAATATTAAATTCCTCATAATTTAATTGTTATATGTTATTCATAGAGATCCTTGAGTAAAGAATTTCATGTCGATAATAAAGCATAAACCCTATGAGTTAAGTGTTTTTTAGATGAGTGTATCGTTGAGTTCTTGAGTTCTAAGTATTGAGTTTTATTTATTGTTATCGAGATCCTTGATTTTATTCTTTCATGTCTATTTTTCAGAATGAACCCTATTCTTGAGTATTGATTGAATTCTTATTGAGAATCTTTTAAACAAAACATTATTGTTTAAGCTGAGGTTTGAGGAAGTAAAGAGAACTCTAAGAAAGAGTAGAAGGGAACTAAGTATTTCCCAAATGTTTCATTTTTACATGAAGAAAAAGAGTAGACTTTTTTGGAGAAAAGTTAAAAGAGTTTTTAGAAATATTAAGTACAGAGTAGTTACATCTTTAGGAGGCCCCTGTTTGTGTAATTATCTCAACCCAAAATGTATTTTTCACATTGAGCAAAGAGAAAAGTTTTTTTTATAAATGAGCTATGAGTTTCAGAGATATTTAAAAAAAAACTACCTCTTTTAATAGGATAGTTTGGGCAATTATCTCAAACCAAAGAAAGAGTATCTTTTATACATTTGAGACAAAAAAAATATTATGGGGAGTAGTATTGATCACATATATGGGCAAGAGTTTAGATAACTAATAACCCCCATAAGCCATGTCTTGCAAACATGGGTACTTATCATACTTTTTAGATGAATCCTTAGTGCCTTCGGACAAAACTTACTTGATCTTCCTAGTTGAGGTGTCCTATATCCCGGCATGATATAGGACTTCTAGCAGCATGGACAAGACGTTGTATCATCGCGTAGCTCCTAGTGATGGTTGTCGGTTAGAGAATCCCCCAATAGAGTTAAAGTGTAATTTTATATATCACTTATTATGTTAAAGTTAAGAGTTGGGAAAGTATCTTGTAAACTTAAATGATTTCATTCCTATAATTCTTTATATTAAGTTGAGTTTATGTTATAAATTTTGCAGTCCTTTTATTCAGTTATTTCGCCTTTGTTATATTACATACACGTACATTCAATGTATTGATGTCATTTGACGTACATCTTTTATGATGCAAATACATGTGTTGAGGATGATAATAGGCGCTTTGTTTAGATCTTTTGGCACTCAAGTTATCTTTTGGTGAGCCTCCTTGCATTCTGGAGGACTCCCCCTTTCCTTTTAGTTTAGTCATTTTAGGGTTTTGGGTCTTGTCTAGACATCCATGTTGAACTATAGAGGCTTCATAGATAGTTAGAGTTTATGAGTTTCCCAGTATGTTTATTTCTGTTTCGAGATCTTGAAAGCTATTAGTTATACTTTATTAAGTATTTCCAGAGATTTATTTGAGTTGAGTTTAATTCAGACTATTGAGTTTAATTATGCATTTAAAGTTTCCTATTTGCTTCAGTAAGTCTTCCACTAAGTATTCAGTCAGACCAAGGGTTCACTTGTGGACTAGCAATAGGGTGTCTATGAAGCCATGTCTGTAAAGTCTTTCTTATCAATGTGAAGTGCACAACATCTATAATTTGGAGACTACGACATTTAGGAACATTTTACTTTCTTCTAACTCTTGTTCGTGTGATAGAGTTCAACTATATAAAAATTTCCTTTAACTCGTGCTTACGCGTCTCATTTCATATCATGCCTTGATGAAGATTCATTTGAGCATGTCCTATTAGGAGAAACGCTAACCCTCAAGGTCAAGAAGCTCCCAATTCACCATATGTCCAACCGTCTCAAGGACAAGTTACCAATGGTAAGTTCAAGAATGATATACATATGCTCACTCAGGTTGTGGCAAACTAGGTTGGTCAACCAGGAGCAGGTCATCAGGATGTAACTAATGCATGTTGAATTCATGAGTTCTTGAGAATGAATCCCCTAGAGTTCACTAGGTCACATGTCATTGAGGATCCGGAGAACTTCGTGGAAGAGCTTTAGAAAGTGTTTGAGTTCATGTGTGTTACCTATACAACGCATGTGGAGTTAGCCTCATATCAGCTCAAACATTTTGCTAGGATATGGTTTGATGAGTTGAAGAAGAATAGGGTAGAGGGGGCACCACTTTTCAGTTGAGATGTATTTGAGGAATCTTTCTTAGGGTGTATCTTTCCCCGAGAGCTAAGGTAAGTTAAACTGAGAGAGTTCCTGAATCTAAAAAAGGAAGCGATGAGTGTGCAGGAGTACAACTTCAAGTTTACTGCACTATCCTACTATGCACCAGACATGGTGGCGGATATGAGGAACATGATGAGTTTGTTCGTGTTCTGACTATCCCACTTATCCAACAAGGAAGGTAAGGCAACTATGTTGATAGGGGACTTGGACATATCTAGACTTATGATTAATGTGCAGCAGGTTGAGAGGGATAAGTTAAAGGGTAGAGAAAAGTTTCGCAACAAGAGGGCCAAGATAAAAAATAATGAGATTCGCTAGCAAAAGATAGGAAATGGGCATCGGTCATCTAGACCTGATCCTTTTTTGGCTAGTGTACTTGCACCAAAAATAGGAATGATCACAGGAATCAGAGTTCTCAAAATTGCAGAGTTTAGGGTACTACGTCTCAGGGAAGTGTGGCACAAGGTTTCAGAGCCCGTCTTATGCTAAGTGTGGTAGGACCTATCCAGGAGAATGTCATGATATCTCTAATTGTTGTTTCATGTCTTGTTAGATAGGTCATTTAATGAGAGAATCTCCTAAGAATAGGCAGGGTAACGGGGCAATAGAGCCCGATCTCCTTCAGTAGCTCCAGTAGATAGAAATACCTAGGGAGGAGATACTACTTTAACAGAGAAAGGTTCAAACCGTCTGTATGCTATATCTTGTCACGAAGATTAGGAGAACTCGCCATATGTTATCAATGGTATGCCTAAATTATTTACTTTTGATGTTAATGCCTTACTTTATTCAGGTGCAAATTTGTCTTCTATGACTCCCTATGTAGCCATGAGGTTCGACATTACCCTTGAACAACTTCTTGAGCTATTCAGTCTTTCCACACCTGTTTATGAGTCTATTCTAGTAGAAAAAGTGTATCATGATTGTACCATCTCTGTCTATCATGAGGACAGGATAGCTGACTTAGTGGAGCTAGACATCGTGGACTTTGATGTTATTTTAGGTATGGACTGGGTTTATGCTTGTTATTCCTCAGGGGATTGCAAAAACTTAAGTAGTCAACTTCCAGTTTCATGATGCGCCAGATTTAGAGTGGAGGGGTAGTTAAATAGTTCCTCAAGTTCATTTTATTTGATACCTTAAGGCTAGAATGTTAGTTTCTAAGGGGTGCATCTATCACTTCATCTAAGTTAATGACTCTTGTGTTGAGACACCACCTATTCAGTCAATTCCAATAATGGGTAGGTTTCCAAATATCTTTCCAGACGATCTTCCAAGAGTCCCTCTGGAGTAAGAAATAGACTTTGGAATAGATATTCTTCTCGATACTCAAGCCATTTCTATTTCACCATATAAAATGGCTCCAACTGAATTAAAAGAGCAGTTAAGAGATCTTCTTGATAAGATTTTCATCCAACCATGTGTCTCCCCTTGAGGCGCTCCAGTTTTATTCGTGAGAAAGAAAGATGGTTCCCTTAGGATGTGTATTTATTACCGCTATGTCAAAAAAATCACCATAATGAATAAGTATCCCCTTTCGAGAATTGATGACCTTTTCGAGAAACTTCAAGGTGCCTCTTGCTTCTCTAAGATAGACCTAAGATCTGGCTATCATTAGTTGAATGTTAGAGAAAGTGAAATCCCCAAGATAGCATTCAAGACCCCTTATGGTAATTATGAGTTCCTTGGTATGTTCTTTGGTTCGACTAATGCTCCTATAACATTCATTGATTGAATGAATATAGTATTTAAGCAGTATCTTGACATATTTCTTATCGTATTTATTGATGGCATATTAATTTATTCGAGGAATGAGGAGGACCATGTTAGTCATCTCAGAAAAGTCCTCCAAATTCTCAAAGATCAAGAATTATATGCCAAATATTCTAAATTTGAGTTATGCTAGAGTCTATGGAATTCTCAGGCCATATATTGTCTGACGATGGAATTTGAGTTGACACTTAGAAGATTGAAGAAGGGCAGAATTGTCCCAGACCCACCTCTCCAACTGATTTAAGGGGTTTCTTGGGATTGGTGGGTTGCTACAAAAGGTTCATCGAGGGGTTTTCATCCATTTTGTCCATGTTGACTGAGAAAATAGTTAAGTATCAATTGTTTGATAATTATGAGAAAGCTTTCAGGAATCAAAAACTTGGTTTACTACTACAGTGTTGACCCTACAAGAGGGTATAGAGGTTTTGTTGTTTATTGTGATGCATCGCATTTGGAAATCATGATTCCATTTGGGTGATTGAGGATCGGATGATCAAATTAGTCCAATTCTTACTAGTACCCACTATCAAAACATAAGAAAAATATGCAAATATGTACATTCAAGAGATAGTTCGAGTGCATGTAGTTCCCTTGTCCATCATTTCATATATATGTGCTCAGTTTAATGCACAGTTTTGTAAGTCGTTTCTGGAAGGTATGGGTTCAAAGGTGAACCTTAGGATTTATTTTTATCCTCAGACCGATGTCAAGCAGAGCACATAATTCAGACCTTAGAGTACATGTGGAGAGCTTGTGTTTTGGATTTCAAAGGTAATTGGGATGACCGATTGCCTCTTATTGTGTTTGTATACAATAATAGTTACCATTCCAGCATACAAATGGCTCTTTATGAGGCTTTATATTGGCGAAGGTGTAGATATCCTATTGGTTGGTTTGAGGTTGGCGAAACCGGGTTGATAGGACCAGATTTGGTTCATCAAGCCAAGGAGAAAGTGAAGGCAATTCAGAAGAGGTTGAAAATAGCATAGAGTTGTTAGAAATCCTATATTGATATTAGAAGAAGAGAATTGGAGTTTGAGGTTGATAATTTGGTATATCTGAAAGTTTCACCCGTGAAAGGTGTTATGAGGTTTGGCATGAAAGGAAAGCTCAGTCCTCGATACATTGGTCCATACCAGAGATCCAAGTAGGTTAGCAATGTAGCGTATGAGTTGGAGCTACCACAACAGTTAGTATCAGTTCATCTAGTGTTTAATATTTCTATGTTAAAGAAGTGTTTGGGTGATCGTACACTTATTGTACCTTTGAGAGTATTGGAGTAAAGGATTGTCTTTCGTATGAGGAGAGTCCAGTTCAGATCCTTGATCGTCAGTGATGCTTATCGTGACCAATGACACTAACCTGCGGTACGAGTGTCTACGATCGCCGATAATATAGTAACCCAACCAAGGGTTGGGGTCGTGTCCCAAAGAAGTGGCTTTGACAATTAATAGAAAAATAAATTTTAGTTCTAATTAGTCGTAGCTAAAGACATTAACGAATAACAACATAATAAATAAAGGGGGTGACACAAAAGTGTCAAATATCAAATGGGGGTTTTGTCACAAGTGTAATAAAAACAACAAAAACAACATAGAAATCTGTAAGTGAGAGGGGATTTTTAGGGTGTGACCGCAATATGTATTGATTTAAATCGTTGGGTACATGCTTTCGACAGGAAATTTTCAACATAATAGTGACTAGGCTAAGCTTTAGATGGAAATAAGTTCCCTCTCGGGCAACTTACCCCGTTTCAAATGGGTTCCTCTCGGACACCCATTTGCCGCATGAATACGAGCCTACGCCTTACCTCACTCACTCTCTCAAGGTAAGTGTTAGGTAGGATATGGGACTAGGGCTCACCCTCTCAGGCTGAATCTCATGTCAACCCACTCCTTAGGCTATCAGTCTAGTGATCTTGGTTTCGCGACCTCTCTCTCTAGCAAGCCGAAAACACATGTATGGTTTTGTATTTGCAACTACAAACCCATTAAATTAAACCACAATCGCTAGGTGAAATCACTATTAAAATACATCCAACCTATCAGCAAGCAAGACCCAAAAATTATATCAACACATAGTTGCTAAATCACACCCCAAGAATGGGGGTTTTAGCTAGACATGAACAAGAGATAGAAATTTATACCTAAATGAGTTTGCATTCAAATGGGTATAAAGATTTAAGTCTTGTTACCAGCCAAGAATGAAGAATCCAAGAGATCCAATTCCAAATCTTGAAGATGAAAACCTTATTCTCCTTCAAGTCTCCAAAACCCTCTCAAGCTTAGAGCAAAAATATCAAAAAAGTACTATTCTATTGTGAAAATTATAATAATGGTCGGAATCTCTCCAAAATAATAACTAAGGCTAGTATTTATAACTTTTAGATTAAGTGTTGCGGTAGACCATTCGGCGAGGTTAGTCGAGGTCGCCGAATGACTCGGCGACTTGCCCTTCTTCTGTCTCATCGCCATTTCGTGCTTGCCTTCAGCATCTTCTTGTGGTGGCCCATTGGGCGGTATAGCACTGCTTCACGAAACTGTAAGCGCCGATTGCTCCTTTCATCGCCTTTTTGATCCTTTTCCTTCAAGGCTTCGCGTACTGGAACAAAGGGTGAAATTTGTCCCTATGGTGACTCGCCAAGTGTGCTTGGCGGAGTTCAGGCTTCAGTTTTTTCGTTCTTTTCAGCATTGTTGTTTCATTTTTGCACGTAAGTGTCCATGCTTGCACTCGAACTTCAAATACCTGAAACTTAAGAATTTTCATCAGATATTTAGAATAAATAAGCATTTGAGGATACTTTTTCTATTAAAATAAAGCCCTAAATGAGTCCAATTTGTGGATCCATCAACACCTCCAACTTAAACTTTTGTTTGTCCTCAAGTAAAACTCAAGTTCAGCAGTTCAAATAAGATGTCTCAAATAGTGCTACACAAGACTCAATTATGAACATATACAACAAGACTCAAACTACTCATGCAGAGATCAATTGTGTACTCAAAGAATCAAGTTGTGACACACCATTACCAAATATTTCTCATACTCACAATACTTGCTACTAATGCAAGTTCACGCTCAACAACAGTATCTGAATGCCCTCGCACAAAGAATGATTCCATATTCACACAAGGGTAATTCAATTTAAGATCAGGAATCAGATGCAACGCTCACACTCAAAAAGAGGAACAAAATGCATGCTTTCACTCATAGGTTTGCCCTTATTTTCCAATCAACCTTCGGTTCGACTTGCTCAAGATAAAAAAGGTCTTTCTAAGGCTTGTACTGGAGCTGAGTGCAAAGGTATGGTCATTTAGGCTTAGTGACTAAAGATCCGCATGAATTGTGGAGCTTTCAATACTTCTTTTTCTTCACCTTCTTCTATCAATTTTTCTTCTAGTGCTTCTAAGTCATCCTATTATTCACTCCATGAATTGCTGGGAAACCCCGTTTCTTTTGGACTTTTATTCCACAATCTTCTTTTTCATTCTTTTTTTTTCTTTTTCTCTTTTTTTTTTATATGGAGGTTTTCCAAAAAATAAATCGCAACACCATGAGTTGAGGAGACTTTTCTTGCACTTCTTGACTTCTCCTTTTCCTTTTCCCCACACACCCAACTTAAGCTTTTGGCTTAAGTTGGCTATTCATTAAATCAAAAGTCATGAGAGGATTATAGGTGGTGGTTGAATAAAGGTCTAGGTTTTCACAAGTTTTTTTCCAAAGAAGGGTAAGGCTCAAGGGGTGTTCAAAAGAGTTTCGCACGCTCACAGGTAGGTCACAAAAGAGGTATATGTCAAATTGGCTCACACTTTCACTAGTGTGCAACAATCATCACAAGAGAAAATCAATTTGAAACATGGCTAATCACAACGAGATGCAAAGAGTTCACATATTGTCTGTGTAACTTCATTTGGTCTCGTCGTAGTCGCGCGCATTCATGTTCATTCGATTGATAGCACTATTCAAGTCAATAGTATTGATCAAAACTAAGACTTAAATTTGTACGAGAACAACCACTTTCAACACAAGTAATGGCAAATGTTTTTGAAAAATAATAATAATTTTTTGGAAGGGTCAAAATTTGCAATCAATTAAAATCAGGAAAAAGCCATAAGCTTAAACAATCCCAAAAACAATATAAAGTGCCATTTTAAACAGACAACCCAAATATATACAGAAACACAAACATCCATAGCAAGCAAAGAAAGGTGAGCCTCACCCCATCACATTAAAAAAATATTTGTCCTCAAATATATAATAATAATCCAGAGGTCAAATTAAAGAAAGACAGAGATAGGGCTAGAGAATAATCCTGGTTAGGCAGCTGTTTCGAGTTGGTGTCCTTCAACAGATGTCGCATAAAGTAGAAGGTAAGGTATGTTGGGGACGTTCGGTGCATTGCCGATTTATTCATCAAGCTTTGTACAACTTTTCTTAGCATTCCAATAAGCCTATCTTCAACCCACGCTCTCGAGTGATTAATCAGCCACCTTTTTGTGCTTTGGCCTGCAGCTTATCCAGTTCGTTTCCATTCGGTGACAACGTTTTGACTTCTGAGTGCTTCGACGCTTCGCCAAGCAAATTTTTACTTTGCCGAGTTTTACAAAACTTCTCAGCAGCTATGGATGTTCAAACGGTGGTGACCATCGGGGTCGCCGATCAGGTGGGCGAATTGTCAAAACTTTTCTGAGCTCCCCAACTTTTACAGACTCCAGGCTCAGAGGGTGCCTTGATTCAAACGGCGAAGTAGCCTTGATCACCTGGCGTCTTCGGAAACTCGTCAATTGGATCGGCTGCTCGCCATTCTGCACCTCTTTGGCACCTACCACACTTCAATCTGTAAAACTAAGACACTATTATTTTACTACTATGAAAATATAAGATAATATGGTGTTTTGGGTTGCCTCCCAAACAGCGCCTGAGTTAACGTCGCGGCACGATACAAGTCAAAGACTACTCTTCATCCTCGAAATCAACCATGGTGTAATTAGGTGAATCTTCGGCGAACGAAGGATAATCGCCCGTCATCAAATGAGTGATTTGAGCATCCTGCAGTAGAATGGTCAGGGAGTTCGAAGTAGTTACTCTGTTTAGCATATCAATGTTTTCCTTCATGTCATTCAGTTTCTTGTCATGCTAGTCAAGTTTTTGTTGGATGAGTAAAGAGGTATTGTCACTTTGCACACCCTCATGCCTCTTTCTCTGTTTGCACTCTCGAAGGGAGCAGTTCTTTTCCTTCTCCCTGGCTTGCTCTTCCAATCCCATCACCCATTTGGATAGAACATCTACTCGCGCCACCAGTTTATTCCATTCATATTTCTTTTGGGCTTCATTGTTAGTTTCAACTATTTTATCAAGTAGTGTTGCAACGACTTCATAGGGCTGGTTTAGCATTCCATCTTCATAAAGGTGCTCAGCTATGCTTTTATTTTCCGGTTTGAGACCCCGATAGAAGCAATCCAGCAGTGTCTTATCAGGCATTCAATAAGATGGGGATGTCTGCAAAATTACTTTGAATCTCAGCCACAATTCTGAAATTGTCTCCTCCCCTGCTTATTTGAACGTCAGCAGGTTATCCCTGAGGTTCAATATCTTCAAGAGAGGATGATCTGTGTGATATCCATAGTGCTCATCCATTTTTGTTTCTTTGCGTTGGTCTACAGACAAGCAAAACAAAACTACAACTAAGATTAGTAAAATTAAAACTAAGAAAAATAACAATTCTGATTAACTACATCTTCACGTAAGACCACTCCCCGGCATCGGTGCCATTTTGATGCTCTTCCTTCAAGGCTTCGCTTACTGGAACAAAGGGAGGAATTTGTCCCTTTGGCGACTCGCCAAGTGTGCTTCACGAAGCTCAAGCTTCAGTTTCTTTATACTTTTCAGGCTTTTTGTTCCTTTTTGCGCGTAAGTGTCCATGCTTGCACTCAAACTTCAAATACCTGACAGTTAAGAGTTTTCATAAGATATTTAGAATAAATAAGCATTTGATGACACTTTTTCTATTAAAATAAAGCCCTAAATGAGTCCAATTTGTGGACTCATCAGTCAGGTTTGCAAGTTAAGAACCAAAGAGATTGTATTAGTCACATTCTTGTGACGGAACCAATTGATTGAAGAAGCTACTTGGGAAGTCGAGGAGGATATGAAGAAGAGATACCCTCACCTCTTTTCCTCTAAATCATTTCCAGACCAAGTTGCAAAGCACTCTTTAAGTTGATATATTGAGTTTATGTTATTTTCATGTTTTGTGCTTTGTGTGGGGTTGCTAGACACTTTCCCGCCCCTTTTATGCTTAGTTTGATCTCATTTGAGGATGAATGTTCCCAAGGGGGAGATATTGTAACACCTCGAACTTTGAAAAGGATAAAAAAGGGTACCATACAAGTCCACGAACCCAAAATGGACCATGGACCTTTCACGCCACCCTAGACAGCCCGTTTAGGGTTCCATGGTTCGTTTACAGATGGTGGACGACCGTCCAAGTCTACCAAGGTGGGAGTCACCTAGACGAGACACTATACAGCCCGTGTGGTGACCTGTATGTTATGTTTAGTGGTTCGTACAAGTCACCCATCAATTTTTAAGTTTTGGGTCAACTTGAAATTATCATATCTCTCACAACATAATGATTTAGGTGTCCCATGACCTATCAAATTAATGGTCTTTGAGTACTCATTCAAACACCACCAATTTTTCCTCATTTCGAGTTTAAAGTAAGAAGTTATGTTTATTTTAGTAAAGCCTTATTGGCAGGTGAAGCTTGATGACCAACTAGACAGCCCGTGGAGTGTTTCACAGACCATGAAACCTCCCTTTTAAGTTATCTTTTAATTTTTAAAACATGGGGTCATTTTTTTTCTTTCCCCTATGTGTTTGGTACTTAAACCACATTGTTTTAACCCCTATTCTAACCCTAAACCAAGATTTTTTACTCCTAATTAAGGGCTTAGAAAGTGTTAATCAAGTTTTTTTTTCATTCATTAACACTTCAAGACATTAGAGTAAGGTTCCAAGAGGAGAAAATGCTATGGTTCAAGCGTTCTTTGAGTTTCATCGATTTTGCCGAAGAACTTCATTCTTCTAGGAATGTAAGAATATCATAGTGTTAAACTAGTTCATCCTCACGCCATACATCTACTTTCAACTTAAAAAATTTTTAATGTAGAGTTATATCCTTTGATTTGATATTTTTGAGATAAGTTAATTTTGAGTTCTTGAATTCATGTTTCTTTTTGAAATTATATTACTAATTATTGTATTGCTTTATGTTATGTATTGAGATACTTGAGTTTAGTTGTTCAAGTCTATATTTAAGCATGAACCCTATGTGTTGACGATTGTTGAGATGAGTAGTTTCGTTGAGTTCTTGAGTTTTGAGTATTGAGTTTTCTATATTATTATTGAGATACTTAAGTTGATTTGTTCATGTATGTTTTCAACATCAACCATATTCATGAATATTCATTGACTTCTTATTGAGAATCTTTTAAACAAAACATTATTGTTTAAACTAAGTTTTGAGGAAGTAAAGAGGACTTTGAGAAAAGGTATAAGGGAACTAAGTATTTTACAAATGTTTCATTTTTACATGATGAAAAAGACTAGACTTTTTTGAAAGGAGTTAAAAGAGTTTTATAAAAGATTAAGTACAGAGGAGTTACCTCTTAAGGATGCCCTTTTTTGAGTAATTATCTCAACCCATAATATATTTTTACATCGACCAAAGAGAAGCCTTATTTTCTAAATGAGCAGTGAATTTCAGAGATATTTCAGAGCAGTTACCTCTTTTAAGAGGATAGTTTGAACAATTCTCTCATGTCATAAAGATTATGTTCTTATACATTTGAGCAAAAGTAAATATTATTTTTAGTAGTATTGAGCACTGATATGGGGGAGAGTTCAAATAACTCACAGCCCCCATAAACCATATCTTGAAAACATGGGTACATGATTATACTTTTTAGATGAATCCTTAGTGTCTTAGGGCAGAGATTAGTGGATCCTCTTAGTCGAGATATCCTATATCCCAACACCATATAGGACAATTCTGGCAACATGGACAAGACATTGTATCATCACGTAGCTCATAGTGATGGTTATTGGTTAGAGAATCTCCCACTAGAGTTTAAATGTATTTTTATATATCAAGTTCAAATATGGGAAAGTATCTTCTAAATTTAAATGATTTCATTGCTTTAATTCTTTACATTCAGTTGAGTTTATGATATATCTTTTGCATTTTGTTCATTCAGATATTTCATCTCGGTTGTATTACATACTCATGTATTCAATGTACTGATGTCATTACATTTTTTATGATGCAGATACAGGTGTTAAAGATCATCAACAAGTGCTTCAGTGAGATCATTTGGCACTCTAGTTAGCTTCTCGTGAGTCTCCTTACATTCTGGAGGACTCCCATTTTCCTTTTAGTTTAGTCATTTTAGAGTTGATGAGTCTCTCACTATGTTCGTTTCTATTTTGAGATCTTGAAAACCATTACTTATAATTTATTAAGTATTTCCAGACATTTATTTGAGCTGAGTTTAATTGAAACAATTAATTTTGATAATGCATTTAAAGTTTCCAATTTTCTTGAGTAAATCTTTTGTTGTGTGGTCAGATAGGTTCATTTGTGGACCAGATGTGATTCTCGAGTGTCGGCCAGGTCCAGGTTGTGGGCTCGACAAGTCTCATCCAATTATAGATTTCTAAGGAGATAGGTGGTTTGATTCCTTTTATTGAGGCTCATCCTTCCTTAGTTGAGAAGATTCATGAGTGTCAGTTTGATGATGAGAAACTATGTCTCATTCGAGACAAGGTGATTAGAGGAGAAGCCAAGGAGGTTGTCCTTGATTCTAATGATGTCTTGCGGGTTAGAAGTATGATTTGGGTGCCTAAGGTGGGCGAGTTGATTAGACTGATTCTTGATGAGGCCTATTGTTATCGATATTACATCCATTCGGGTGTTGCGAAGATGTATCATGACCAAAGCCAACACTATTTGTGGTGTGGTATGAAGTGGGATATTACAGATTTTGTTTCGAGGTGTTTGACTTCTCTACATGTCTAGTGTGAGCACCAACAGCCTGGAGGTATATCTAAGTGGATGCTTATTCCTACCTAGAAGTGGGAGCGGATCACTATGGACTTTGTTGTGGGACTACCCACCACCGTGGGTGGTTGTTGATAGGTTCACCAAGTCCACCCATTTCATCCAACTTCGTGTGAAGTATACAATCTAGAAGTTATCTAAGCTTTATATCATTCAGATTGTGCGATTGCATGGAGTCCCAATTTATATTGTCTCTAAACGGAATTCATTATTGACCTCCCCTTTCTGGAAGGCATTACAGTTTGGTTTGGGTACTCGGTTATATATGAGTATAGCCATCCACCCTCAGACAGATGGTCAATCCGAGCAGACAATTCAGGTGTTGGAGGAAATTCTTTGAGCTTGTGTAATTGATTTTGGTGCTAAATGGGAAAAGCATTTTCTCTTAGCATAGTTCGCCTACAATAATAATAATCATTCCACTATTCAGATGACCCTTTTTGAGGCATTATATGACATGCAATGTAGATCTTTGATCTGATGATTTGATTCAGCTTCGATGGATTCGTTAGATACAGACTTGCTTAGAGATGCTACGGAGAAGGTATGTATGATCGAGGGTAGACTTTTGAAAGCCCATTGTTCATAGAGGGTGATCATGTTTGGCTCCAAGTGTTACCCATGAAGGGTGTGATGAGGTTTGGAAAGAAGGACAAGCTTAGCCTAAGATTCATTGGACCCTTTGAGATTTTGAGCCATGTGAGAGAGGTGGCCTATAAGTTATCATTTCCACCTAGTTTTGAGTTGTCAATCCCGTGTTAAATGTCACCATGCTTCAAATTTACGTGTCAAATAAGTGTCATGTACTCTCTAGTTTCAGTTGAATTGGATCTAGAATTATCTTTTGAGGAGGAGCCTATAGACATCTCTGATAGGCAGTTGTAGAAGTGTTGGACTAAAGATATCACTTTAGTGAAGGTGTAGTGGAAGCATCATTCAGGTGGTGAGGTGACTTGGGAGACAGAGTCAGATATGTGTGCCAGATATCCTCAGCCTTTTTGAAGCTCCAGGTACTTTCTTTTTCCTTATGTTCAAGGATGAACATGGTTTTTAGTGGAGGACAATGTAATTACCATGTCGGTCATTTTTTATTTCAATAGAAATTACTGTTTTTCCCTCCTAATGTCAACCTTGATTCTTTTTTTTTTTTTGAGTTTGAAAAGTTGGTTTCGAACTTTGAGTTAAAGGTTGAGAATTTGGTAAGTTTTGAGTTTAAAGGCTAAGTTGTTAAGAAAGTAGTTTTTTTGGTGTCTTTTGGAGTTTTGAGTGTCAGAATGAAATTCTCTTGATTCCATCAGTCCCAAATGAGAAACTGATCCGTGAGAGTCGTAGGTTTCAGTTTCTGAGTCTTTTTGAGGATTTGAGGTACTATGTTATGAAATTGTTTAAATTTAGCCTTTGGATTTACAATGGTCAATATTTGGGGTTCAAACGCTCGGATAACGATTCAAAGAATTTAGTTTGGTTTGGGGGATTATTTTTTGTCTTTGTGATGTCTTGCTTTAATTTTGAGAGGTATGGATTTTGTTATAGCTTTGTTAGGCGTTGAGTTACTTTCTTGTGGTTTTCACTGATGTTGAGTCAAGGAGACCTCGGATTCATATTTTGAAGGTTCCATTGAGTTTGAAAAGTTGAATGTAATCACTTTCCATATGTGGTTTTTTGTTTACACGGTTCCAAACAAATCCCGAGAGTCCTTTCGATGATTTTGAGTTTGGTTGGTTTCTAGTTCTGGTGCATGGCCATTTCGTCATCGCGAGACTCCCTCATTGCGATTGTGTAGCATTATCTTAGGGAACATAGCAATCGTATGGTTCTTGCCGCGATCACGGTGGTTCATTTTAATGAGTTTACTGCTTGACTTATCGCGATCGCGATGAGCATCTGTGACCTGAGCAGAATATTTTCTAAAATCAAGGTATCAACCCCATTTCACAATTTTTTGAGTTTTGGAAGCTTTGGCAGGTGATTTGGACCTGGTTTTGGAGTAAGATATGTTGCGTAACGGTTCTTAACTCTAAATCATGAACTACCTATTATTATTGAATTTATGAGTTTAATCAAGATTTTGGGTTGATAAATTGGGAGTTCATCATGAACTTGTGTTTTTAAGTAAAAGTGAGTTAAGAACTAAATTTTAAATCCATTTTGAATTGATTTCCCTAATGAGATCCTAAGTCCTTGAGTAATGTTTTCAAGTATTATTTTTCCAGATTCAGACCTTATTTTTGGAATTGTGTTTTATGTTTAATGATTCACCTTTCAAGGAAATTGATGTGGACATTGTTATTTCCAAAAATTTATTGTAAATACTTGCTTATTTATAGATTTTTTTGGCTTCGGAAGTGATTTGGAAGGGGGAAACTTAACTATTGGAGTGATCATTGATTGATTTAAGGAAGTGACTTCCTAAAATTTGCATTCTAGTTGAATTCGTATGCTTTCTTTGTTGATTTTGTGTTGGGAGTAATGGGAATAACGTGAAGGGCTTAAATTGTCCACTTGTTAAATCTAAATAAATAAAAAATGGTTGACATGAAAAAGGCTATACGTTGAACATGATGATGTGAATTGCCTTAATGTAGCCGTTATTGATTGATTCATGAAATGCTTGAAAGCATGAATGTGGCATTGAATAGTTCAAATTATTGTCTTTTCTATGTAGTGTGATATTGTTTGTGTTCTTTGAAACTGCACACCGTGATGAGGCATATGATGAATTTTTATGCAGAGGTATTTATCAGTGAATGTTGTTATGTTGAGGTCTTTGTCGATGAGTGTTGTTGTGTTGAGTTCTTTTCCGGTGAATGTTAAAGACGATGGGAAATGGATCTGTCTAGTGATGATCATTGTGACTTGATACACTTGATGCTTATGCGTGTGACTTAATTGTGAATTGTAATTGATGTGCTTGTTATGTGTGACAGAGCTACATGTTATTGATATTGACTTATTTGATTTATTAATTGTTGAACTGGAATATTGGGCCTCTAAGGCGTGCATTGTGGTATTGCTATGTTGGCTGATTTTTATGCTGGTTATAGTTTGAGGAGATTCGATTGGAGTGTAAATGGGTATTCGATTTCTACCTGGCTAGTTTATTTAGTAGGTTGCTTGTTGGGTACCGTGTTGTTAGTACTCACCCCTTGCTTCTACACTTGTGTAGGTGCTGAACCCGTACACCTGTGATCTACTTCTTCTTCTATTGATCTCGAGGCCCGTCCAGGACTTGAAGAGGTAGTTGCTTGTAATTTGGTGGGCTCTATATTTCCTTTCCTTACACTTTGTTCTATTTGAGAAACAAAGCTTTATATTTATTTATTAATTCCACATTTATGTATTTAGTGGCTTATACACGTCACAACTAGAGTTTTGGATTTTAATACAAGAATAAGTTGTCCGCTTTATATTGTTCTCGTTTTTACTATTTTCCACTTTCCTTTCATTCTCGTTGTGTTGAGGCTGACTAGTCCTTGTTGGAAAAGAGAAGTGTCATCACATGCAGTTTTGGGTCGTGAAATAAATAGATAAGATTATTTATTTTCTCAACATTTGAATATATAACATTTGTCTTTGTTTAAAAAATAACATAAAATTCAAATAGAAGACAAAATTTATCTAATATTATATTAATAAAATATTTTAAAATTTTATACAACAATTAGTGATGGTGATAACTAACGTGAGTAACTTAATTGTTATTGGCGGAGGAAGAGACAAAAGTTGGGAATTTTAAATTTCCTTTAAAATAAAGATAGGCCGGTACGAACCTATAACTCTAGTGTGAAAACCATTTCCACGGTCTATTTTTTACTATTGAACAATCAATCATTTTGTTAAGGCTTCACAAGTTAATACACATATGTAATTATTTAATTTTCTAGTACAAATATAGGATCTACGCAAAAGTTTACATTAGGCATAGGAGTTATGTTGATTGTAGGGGACAATTGTTGAGGTATTCAAAGGGTGATGGAGTCTTTCTTCGTGTGTCACCCATAAAGGGTCTGATAAGATTCAGGAGGAGGGGAAATCGTAGCCCTAGGTATATTGGGCATTTTGAGATCCTCTAGATAGTTGGCGAGGTTGTATATGAGTAGGCTCTACCTCTAGTATTCTCAGCTATCCACCAAGTTTTCCATGTTTCGATGTTGCATTGGTATGTTCCTGATGCGTCTCATGTGCTTCCATATGATGCAGTAAAGCTAGATGACCTCTTGACTTTCGTGGAGGACCCAGTTGTCATTTAAGACAAAGACATGTGCCAGATGCGTTTGAGAGTCATCCTTATGGTTAAGGTCTGTTGGAGACATCTTTCTGTTGAAAAGGTAACCTGGGAGACCCAACATAATATGTGGGAGTAATTCCCTGGCTTGTTTGACCCTTGAGGTACTTTTTGACTCTTACTATTATGGATGAAAGTCCTTTTTACTAATAGATGTTGTAGTAACCTCCAGGTCATTTATGTTCTTATGCCACCTGTTCATCCTTTAGAGAATTCCTCTAGGGAACCCAAGTTATTTATGACTCGCTCGGACTGATAGTTAGGCCACCTAGTCATTTGTTTAGGTTTTGTGTGAGTTTCAGTGTTTTAGTGGGTTTTGAACCTTGAACGGTCAGTTTTGACCAAAAGCTTAAGAAGATAACCTCAACTCCAATTCTGACGATTCTATCCGCTCTAGAAGGGTCATTTTAGACCAATAGCATGGTCGACATTACTCCTGAGGCTTTAAGTTTGAGTCTGTGCAATTAGTCGTTTTAACTTTTAAGTTAAGGCCTAAGTTTAACTTTAGTCAACATTTTAAGTAAACAAGCTTGGATGAGAATTTCATCAGCATGGTTATCTCTTAAATGTGTAGTTTGGTCTAGAACGACCATTTATTTTGATCTCGAGGCTCCTAGGCTTATTCCAACCCCCCTTGTGGATTTTGGCTTAAAATAGAATTTGAGGGTGGGACCCACTTATTACCTTGATGACCTCATATGGGAATTTTGACTACTCCGTTGCATCTAGAATATTAAATTTGGTAGTGTTGCATGTCTCGTTTGTGTGCATGGGATTATGAATGAATTCGGAATGCCCCGTCGGAGATTTGAAATATATCAAACCAGTTGATATGCATCAGCTGGGGCAGGCCATTTTCGTCCTTCACGATCCCAAGCTGAGTATTATGTTTGTGGAGGCCATTGGGCCTGGCCTCCACGTTCACATGATCTTGTCCTTGCTTGTGAGGCTCCGCGTTCGCAGGGACCCGGTTGCTTTTGTGGGACTTGGAGTTCCCTTTCCTACAAGTTCACGGGATTTCCTCTACGTTCGCAATGGCCGACTTTTGAGTTGGCCATGATCTTGGGGATTGGCCTCCATGATTGGGTGAAGAGTTTCGTCCAATCTTTTTATATAAGACTTAGACGCAACCAGCTCTAGCTTCAAGAATTGAAATTGAGTTTTCTCTCTTATTTTAAATCGAACTTGGGTGATTCAAAGTCCCACGTATCCAGAATTGTTGAGGATTTGTTGTGGAGTTACTGGATATTGTTGGTGAACCTCCGTTCGAGGTAAATTCTACTTCAAAGCTGCTATCTCAAGTTATGTTCTTAGCTAAATGGTTGCTTTCTTGCATGTTGTTGTTATTTACTATTTCGGGCCTCGAATTTTGTTCAATCTATGAACTCAAGCTCAAGCATAGTTTAGGACTTCTTAAAGGAGTTAATTACAGAAATTCCGATGCAGGTCCCATAATTCCAGTTTGACTCCAAAATTGATATGTTTCTATTTTATATGATTTTTGTTTCTAAATGACCGTACTGACGTTCTAATCCTAATTTTAACATAATGGAAGCGTTCAAAGGGCGCTACGAAAGGAAAATATATGCCAGTGTGATTTGAAGAGCGAGCGCTCAGCCTATAAGTTGGTTATGGTTTCCTTTGTAGTTAGATTGAACCTGAATGCGTAAATTCATGAATATTAGCGTGAATTGGGGGCATGTACTTAGTTATTCTTTCTTCTCTTCAAACATACCATGTTTTAGGATTGATCACCACAATTTCAGGATTAGTACCATGCTAGTAGGGGTTTTATGTGTGTTCTCTCATGATGTTGTGAATGACTTGCATTGGTACTTTTTATTTGAACCATATTTGGCCTTAGCCTAGGAAAAACTAGTGTTGCCTAAGATTCACAAGCCTTGTAGCCTCATTATCTTCTCCGACATAGTTTTGGATGGACTAGATCCCTATAGACTGGAATAGCGGACTTGAGTTTGATAGTTTGAGTCTTAGTTTAGACGATTGTGCAACTTTGTAGACTTCTTCCTTCCCTCCCTATCTCTGCGGCTTCGGTGTGTTACCGGAGTGTCGTGTTTTCATGACAACTTGAGATTGGTTTGTTCTAAGCTTGGAGCCTCATGTGGATGTTTGTGGGGAGACGTCATTCCACAATGACTTAGTTCGTATTTTGGAATCCTCTTTGGAGTTGGCACGCCCCTTATCACTCTTACTAGTCGGGTTGGGTATTGACTGGTCACTATGATTATTTCTGGTTCGAGGCTGGTGTTTACGATATGATTATATTCAGTTCGAGGTTGATGTTGATTATTCGAGGCCGTTATTCAAAGTCTGAGGTTGATGCTTTACGGTTTGATGCTTTCACCTCTAGTTAGAGGTCTTCATTTAAGGTTCGAGTCTTTGGGTACATTTATAAGATATGGATTGAGGCACTTAACTCTTGTAGTCATAGTTATTTGGTGTACCTATCAGGCTTATAGGGTCCGTGCGGGTTCTATTTCAACTAGCGCACAAGTGTACCTTCTAAGCGTTTGGGGGTCCAATTAGGTTTAATTTAGTTGTACTTAGATTTACTTTTGGTTTGCTTATGTGCTTTATTTCATATCAACTTTGACCTCTACTTGTGTCTAGATTCTATCTTTTTAGAATGTTTTTACCTTCCTTGCTTGGTTGGCCTATGATGCCTATTGAGTACCTTTGTATTGGTACTTATGCTACACTCCACATCTATTTTGTGAGGCAGGTCCTAGTACCAGTTACCATCACGGATCGTTCGTGCCATCTTTTGTAGCTTACTGATTGATATCGAAGACGAGGTTAGCACTTGGCGTCCTAGATTAGCATGTCTCCTTTTGTATATATGTTTAGCTAGTCTTTTTCCATTGAGACGACTTGTTGTGGTCTACTTTTGGGACTTGTATTTGCTCATATTACACATCTTTGACCTCATGACTTTCGTGTTTTTTAAGGGTTTCTTATATATATATATATATATATATATAGTTTTTGGTTTGCTCCGTTTCTTTCTAATCCTTATTGCTAGTGTTATTTATGTCTAGTTCTACCCTTGTACTCATTACTTGTCATTCTAAGTACGAGTTGCATTACCTGCTGGTGGGTTATAGCAGGTGTCATCATGACTTAAGAAGCTGGGTCGTGACAAGTCTTTTGTCCTATTATATATTATTTTTGTTTGTTTTTCTCATCTATTGTTTTTTGTCTTATCATCAATTTCTTTTGTTCTTTATCATTTATTATTTTTATTTTATCTTTTATTCTTTTCTCATTTACTACTTTTATTTATTCTTTTATCATTTATTTTTTTTATTTTTTTTTATTTTTTTTTATTTTATCCTTTATTAGAGATATCACTTGGTAATATTTTACTATTTATGCTTTTTTATTAGTTTATCTTCTTTTTAATTTGTTTCTCTCTTTCTATATTTTTATGGAACGACCTGATTTCGTTGTTAGGGAAAAGCCAATGGGGAAAGAATTGGGTCAGAAAACTTTTGAGTAGTAACTTGGAAATTCCTAGCCTAGTCCAGATTTGGACGAAATCTAAGTCAGTGAGTTCTAGCAAAATCTAGTAATGAATGAGAGATCTAATTATGAATTTGATCACATGAGTAGATAACTAAGAGGTTAAGAAACCCGTACGACTTTACAGACTCGAATTAGGGCGAGTAGAACTACTGAAACTGATCTTAGCGTGAACGGGTAGTGTTTGAATGTAATAGGTTTAAGGTGTGTTGTGAAATTTTCACGACCCAAGGGTACCCTCATGACGTAACACGGTATACTCGACCGCAAAGGGGACTTATACAAGCCTCATAGCATAACTTGAACATAATAGCATAGGAAAATAGTGCGGAATTTAAAACTTTTCTTTACAATCGAAGTCTTTATAAAATGACAGAGAATCTATGACACTATGTCTCAAACCATCTATAACATTGAATTAAAACTCTAGAATAGAACTTTAGGGACACAACACTTACAAAAAAGTCTAAAACATAAAAGAAAGACAATAAAGGACATGTGGCCAAGCCCTCGAATACAATGAGGACTCACCAATCTTTTCTTCTTGATCTACTATGAACCTAGCCACGAGGATGGAATACAATATCGCCAAGGCCTACACTTATAGAAAATGTAGAAAGAAGGGGTTAGCACGAAAACGTACTAAGTATGGAAGCATGCATAAAATCCTTGAAATATGATAAGAAGGACATTTTAGTTGAAGAGTATGCATTTGTCATGTTTGGAAACCAACATGCACTTTCAATGTAAAAGACAAGTCATAATCACATTTATACCCATAACAAAGTAAAACCATCACCTTAGCAACCCCTAAGAAACACTTGTGCAAGGTATGGTTGACATCCCATAATACCAACCATACTAAGTACTCCCTTGAAGCTACCTCAGTCATACATATCATCTTTAGACCTCATCATAATCAATAGCCATAAGTAAGGAAATAGTCATGTATATTAATCGAACATAAGGAAAGTCATTCATAGCAACCAACCATTCAACATACATGCATACATTCATGTCTCCCCATATCATAAAGAATATCATCATAAATAGAACAGGCACGCCATGATCATGCATAACATACCTTGACCTTATCCATAGCCAACATTAATAAATAAGGAGATATTTATGTTCATATCTTATAATAAGTAAGACACTCATATCAATAATTCATATCATGCTTACATAAGTTCATTTATCTTCATACTATAAGGAACCCACACCACAACTCCTTTATAAGTCTACTTGTGCAATGTGTAAGTGAAGTCCCATTACCCCACTCATACTAAGTAAAGCTCATTAAGAAGTCATAAGTATAGTTCATGTTCATAATTCATATAAAGCATACATTTAACTCATAATCATCATATCTTAAGAGAACATACCACAATTACTCTCAAAGCCCTCTTGTGAAATGCATGAATGAAGTCCCATACCCCCATCCATGCTAAAAAGAACTTTTTAAGGAACCATAGTACATAAATCATGTTCTTATCATAATTCATATTATTATTATATAGGGAAAATTGCATTAACCGACATAGACCATGTGACCGACATGGAATTCGGTGTCGTATAACCCCACACCGAAGAAGGTGTCCTACTTGCCTAAGGTAGAACTAAATGTATAGCTATAAGGTGGATCCACTAGCTAAAGACCTATGTGGGCACATAGTTATGGGATAGGGAGATTGCTTCTAGAAATCCGACCTATTGTATTCACGGAGGAGCTTCCATCTTATGATAATAATTTAGATGACCCGACCTATTGTATTGACGGAAGGGCATCTACCTCATTGACCCTATCCACTTGGTGCTATGCATTATTTCCCAAAATTATACATAATTAGTTTTGAATTTCATTTACATGTGTGAAGGAATATTTTGCCCTTCATTCAATACAACTCATAAAATAGCTCATAAATTCAATAAAGTGAAAATGTACTTTCAACCTTAGAATCAACATTAGTATGTGAGTAGAACTTTCACATTACATTCATAGTGTTTTCGTGAGAATAGGCTTTCAATCAACACAATAACATTATCATCATCCTAGACAATTCATACATAATCAATTGTAGGGCAAAGGGAAGAATAAATTTTCTACAATACCTCAATTTACACATTAGTCATAGGATATTCACCTTTCAAGTGAATCATAAATTTATACACAACTTCCATCAATATGTACAAACCCTAGCTATTTACCCTTTCAAGGGTAATGAATCTTGTCTCACAATCACACTTAGAATTACTACTTTAAGCATTAATAAAACAATATTCAATAACTAAATTAACATAGATACAATTAATAGTAATCATCTTTCATCAATACACCCATCACAATTCATGAAATTGGGGTCATGGTGGTGTTCATGGGTTCATGCGGAATTTTACAATAAAAATCACCATTAAAAATCAAATCATACATAATATAGGACAATTAACATAATGAAATCATTTTTAGAAAGAACCCATGGCTAGAATGAAACCCCTAGTTGTTGAACAAGTAACCAATTTCGAAATCAAGAGTTGAAGGGCTTCATGGAGAAAAGTGTTCCATGAATCAAGACTCCCATACCTTAATTGATGTCTTCCTTACGAAATTCGAGTGAAAAGGATGGATCTTGAACCCCTAGCTTGACCTTGTTGATGTTCTTCAATGGAGTCTAGAGAGAAAATATTTTGAGAGGGAAGTTAGTTGAGTTTTGAGTTTTGAGTTTGTGAGTTAAAAGGGTTTATTTAATAGTTAAAAGTACTTTAATAAATATAAAATAAATAATAATAACAATAATAATAATAACCGACACTACCCTTAATTAATTAAAATAGAATTTACGAAAACACCCCTCCCTTGGCTGAACCCAAACCAGCTTATGCAGGTAGGTCATCCACGGACTGCATCCATAGATCATTGATAGGACCACGGCCTGTCCTGCATGGGCGTCGTTTGAATCAGAAAGGGTGAATTGGGTGACAGCTTGGGGAGACTAAGTCTTGACCCACGCCTCCTAACCACGGAGTGTGGTTCAACCCACGACTCGTGGATGCCCAATTGTGGTTCATGCTGTATTTTACAACTTTCTGGACCTTCACTTCGGTCCTCCTCAAGGACACTTGAGGGGTCCTAGGGGGTCATGCCTTCACGTTTAGGTACTAGAACCCTAGTACTAAATTAGGGAAGTTATTTTATGACTCTAACCTTACGTTTTAACTATATAAGGGTACTAGACTACATGTTAGGCTCTAGCTTAGGTCATTAGATTTCCGAGGTGTTACATTATCTCCCCCTTGGGAACATTCGTCCCCGAATGACGATCTAAACACCAAACTAAGTTAGAAACTCTAGACTTACAGTCCATTATGCATGTAACATCAAAAATGTGCAAAACTTGCAAATGCACTATTCAAAAGGAGGGAAACTTCAACTCCATTTCACAACACGGCCAATGCAATATAAGAAAGTAGGAACTACATCTACCAACCCAAGATGCAAGAATCTCAATAACTAGCCAAATTCAAGGAGGAACTACCATCTCCTAGTCATAATAAGCTCAACATAATCTCATGGATTTCATATGAAATTTACTCTCACAAAGTATTCCATTCAAGGAGGAATTTCTCAACTGCAAATCAAAGTCATGTTTTTCTTCTCATGAAGTACAATAGGCACTCATACTCAATGCATTACAACATGAGGAAAACAATACACATAAACTCATTTCCTTTCAAAACACAAGTTTTTGTGAACATGCATTAAATAAAGAAGTTATGGCAACGCATAAGCACATAACAATAAATGTATAGATAGGCACACCATCTCCCCCTTGGGAGTGAGCCTACACAACCACTTCTAAACATCATTAATCACATAGTCATAGGAGGAATTATCTTTTCCAACTAGAAACAAGCTCAACAACACACTAATATGGTGCCAATATGCCATTTCATCAAAACATATCAAAGCATATTCATCAAATCATCTCATGAAGTCAAATATGCCATCACCATACTAAGATGCACAACAACATGAGGAACATGTAAATCATGAAAACCCATTTTATACGAAATAAGAATCTTTCAAAATCATGCATAACATAAGGAGATCATGGAAATTTCTAAAACACTCATGACTCCTAGACATAAAACAAGCTCAAAAGGAGACTTTTGGTCTCAAGCTAGAATAGGAATAGAAGAAAAGGATGAGGATATCGGGGCTCTCAATCAATATTCCTATTTAAGCACATGATCTCCCACTTGGGAGTAAGCCCCCTTCTTACTAAAACCTCAAATACTACTCCTTTCTAACAAACTCAAGCTATACCAAGGCTTATTATAACCTTACCGGGCTCTAAAACCATAGAGGTCTAATAATCATGCATCTAAATCCTACCAAGGTTAACAAAAGTAACTCTATGGGACAAGGGGATCATGGGACACATATACATCCAAAACTCCACAATCAAGAAATGAATCAAGGAAAACTTATCATCTTAAGCTAGAGGAGGAATAGAAGGGAACATAAGGATACTGGGACATCTCATTGGCCCTTGGCCTCCCAAATAAGCACCTTCAACTATAACCCTTACTAAAATACCAGTCCTCAACATTTTCATGGAAGCACCTTCTTACACTTCTATTTCATAACTTGCCGGTCTAAGATCCCAATTGGTACTTCAAAATTAGAGAGATTCTCATTTAAGCACTCTTGCTCACAAGCAACCTTACAAACATCACTTAAGGTCTCACATGCCTACCAAACCGGGACTAAACTCCTCAAACTTACTACACCTCTTAAGGTGAGAATTTCAAGTCAAACCAAATCATGGACATCTAGAACGCTCAACTTTTTCATATCCATCACACAAAGGGATTCTAAACCATGGAGGATTACACTTCTAGCCTCTCTCAAAGGAGTCTACTCACTCAACACCTGTACACCACTATTCATCAACTCCTTCATCCCATCACAAAAACTCATAATGTCTAGGTTGGGGTTCCACCATCATAAAGAAATGACTATAATCAAACCCATACATACTAAGGATAGCATAAAGCTCATCATGTCCAATTCATCAAGTCACAAAAGACAAGTACTACCGGAATAGAAATAAGCATGAAACACATACCAGGAGCAACATTAGGAGGACACTCTTGTTCACCTCTAACTTGAAGAGCATCAGACCTAATTTTCTTCCTTTCTCTTCCCCTAGTGGTAAGTACCGGGCAATCTCTTATTTTGTGGTCACTCCCAACACAACCATAACAATCCTTCGTGTCGGCTAGACACTTACCAAGATGCTTTCTTCCACATATTTTGCAAGTAGGCTTAAGTAACACCGATTCACTATTGCTTCCTTTTTTAGGCTTAGGGTTAGACATCCTCTTCCCCCTAACTTTTGGGAGAATATTAGAAGGATCTTGTCCAAAGGACCTCTCAAGTGAAGAATTTCCATCATCCATCCTAACCCTCTTTTTCTTCTTCAACCTTTCTTCAAGTTTCTTTTGCTCAATTTCAAAGGCATACACTATAAGACGAGGGATATTCGTATTATGCTTAAACATGGCCATACGACATTCCTTTGCCACTAAATCGGATAATCCCAACATAAACTTACTCATCCCCGGTTTGGGATTGGATACTAGGATTGGAACATACTTAGACAATTGAGTGAACCTCTATGCATATTCCTTAACACACATATCACCTTGTTTAGGGTTGAGGAACTCAAGCACCAAAGCTTCTCTTATTTCTAAAGGGAAGAACCTATCTAGAAAGTCACTCTTGAACCCTTCCCACTCTATAGGGCCCAATCCTACCAGCCTAGTCTCTCTCCATTGATCATGCCATATTTGTGCTACCTCTTTGAGTTGACAAGAAGCTAACTCCACTTTCTCTATTGAAGTTACCCCCATATGGTCTAACACATTACAGACCTCCTCCACAAACCCTTGAGGATCTTCTCCCACCTTGGAGCCACAAAACATAGGAGGATACCATCTTAAAAACTCCCTCAATCTAGAAGTAGATATCCCCCTTATAGGATTTGCCGGAGTTACAAAGTCTTTGTTGACTTGCACCATCAAGGCTTGAGCCAACAATTAGATAGTGGACCTAAAGTCCGCATGAGTCACATTCTCCCCTATAGGGTCAATTGGAGCTTGGAGGGGAGCTTGGAGTGGAACTTCTTGCTCCACATTGTCCTCCTCAATTCTTTCAATGTAGGCCCTTGAAGTAGTCAATCCTGAAAACCATAGGGCACACATTAGGAGAAAGGTCTAATAAATCTAAACTGTAGGGCATGACTTAGAGAATAAAGAAGAGAAGTTTTCCTAACATCTGATAGCCTCCTATTCATAAAATGTGGGGCAATTCATATTTATGAACAACACTCTACTAGATGTGGTTTGAGACATCCTAAAACCATCCCAAAAACCTTATGCTCTGATACAATATTTGTCACCACCCAGGGGTACCCCCTAGACGTAAGACAACATACTCGACCTCGAAAGGGTCTCATACAAGCCTCATAGCATTACTTGAACATAATAGCATAGGAAAATTGTGCGGAATTTAAAACTTTTCTTTACAATCGAAGTTTTTTATAAATTGAAAGATAATCTATTACACTATGTCTCAAACCAATTATAACATTGAATTAAAACACTTGAATACAACTTTAGGGACACGACCCTTAAAAAAAGTCTAAAACATAAAAGAAAGATAATACAGGACATATGGCCAAGCCCTCGAATACAATGAGGACTCACCAATCTTCTTTTTCTTGATCTACTATGAACCTAGCCACGAGGATGGAATCCAATATCTCCAAGGCCTACACTTATATAAAATGTAGAAAGAATGGGTTAGCAGGAAAATGTACCAAGTATGGAAGCATGCATAAAATACATGAAATATGATAAAAAGGACATTTTGGTTGAAGATTATGCATTTGTCAAGTTTGGAAACCAACATACACTTTCAATGTAAAAGACAAGCCATAATCACATTTATACCCATAACATAGTAAAACCATCACCTTAGCAACCCCTAAGAAACACTTGTGCAAGGTATGGTTGTCATCCCATAATACCAACCATACTAAGTACTCCATTGAAGCTAACTTAGTCATACATATCATCTTTATACCTCATCATAATCAATAGTCATAAGTAAGGAAATAGTCATGTATATTAATTCAACATAAGGAAAGTCATTCATAGCAACCAACCATTCAACATACATGCATACATTCATGTCTCATCATATCATAAATAATATCATCATAAATAGAACCATCACATAAGTAAAGTTGAGATCTACTTGTGCAACACATACATAGAATCCCATAATCCTATCTACACTAAGTATCCCCTGTAGGCCACCATGATCATGCATAACATACCTTAACCTTATCCATAGCAAACATTCATAAACAAGATAACATTCATGTTCATATCTTATAATAAGTAATACACTCATATAAAAAATTCATATCATGCTTACATAAGTTCATTTATCTTCATAGTATAAGGAACCCACACCACAACCCCTTTATAAGTCTACTTGTGCAATGTGTAAGTGAAGTCACATACCCCCACTCACACTAAGTAAAGCTCATTAAGAAGTCATGAGTAGAGTTCATGTTCATAATTCATATAAAGCATACATTTAACTCATAATCATCATATCTTAAGAGAGCATACCACAATCACTCTTAAATCCCACTTGTTCAATGCATGAATGAAGTCTCATACCCCCATCCATGCTAAGTAGAACTTCTTAAGGAACCATAGTACATAACTCATGTTCTTATCATAATTCATATTATTATTATATAGGGAAAACAGCATTAACCGACATAGACCATGTGAGTGACATGGAATCCGGTGTCGTATAACCCCACACCGAAGAAGGTGTACAACTTGCCTAAGGTAAAACTAAATGTATAGCTATAAGGTGGATCCACTAGCTAAAGACCTATCTGGGCACATCGTTATGGGATTGGGAGATTGCTTTTAGAAACCATTCCTATTGTATTGGTGGAGGAGCTTCCATCTTATGAGAATAATTTAGATGACCCGACCTATTGTATTGTCGGAAAGGCATCTACCTCATTGACCCTATCCACTCGGTGCTAAGCATTATTTCCCAAAATTATACATAATTAGTTTTGAATTGCATTTACATCTGTGAAAGAATATTTTGCCCTTCATTCAATACAACTCATAAAATAGATCATAGATTCAATAAAGTGAGAATGAACTTTCAACCTTATAATCAACATTAGTATGTGAGTAGAACTTTCACATTATATTCATAGTGTTTTCATGAGAATAGACTTTCAATCAACACCACAACATTATCCTCATCATAGATAATTCATACATAATAAAGTGTAGGGGGAAGGGAAGAATAACCTTTCAAAAATACCTCAATTTACACATTAAACATAGGATCTTAACCTTTCAAGTGAATCATAAGTTTATACACAACTTCCATCAATATGTGCAAACCCTAGTAATTTACCCTTTCAAGGGTCATGAATAAAATCTCACAATCACACTTAGAATTACTACTTTAATCAAGAATAAAACTAGATTCAATAACTAAATTAGCATAGATACAATTCATAGTAATCATCTTGCATCAATACACCCATCACAATTCATGAAATTGTGGTCTTGGGTTTGTGCATGGGTTCATGGGAAATTTTACAATAAAAATCACCATTAAACATCAAATCATATCATAATATAGGACAATTAACATAATGAAATGATTTTTACAAATCCTAGTTTTTGAACAAGTTACTAATTTCGAAATCAAGAGTTGAAGGGCTTCATGGATAGAAGTGTTCCATGAATCAAGACTCTCATACCTTAATTGATGTCTTCCTCACGAAATTGGAGTGAAAAGTATGGATCTTGAACCCCTAGCTTGACCTTATTGAAGTTCTTCAATGGAGTCTTGAGGGAGAATATTTTGAGAGGGAAGGTGGTTGAGTTTTGAGTTTGTGAGTTATGCGATTTAAAAGGGTTTATTTAATAGTTAAAAGTAATTTAATATATCTAAAATAACTAATAATAACCAACCCTACACTTAATTAATTAAAATAGAATTTATGAAAACACCCCTCTCTTGGCTGAACCCAAACCAGCTTTTGCAGGTGGGTGATCCACGGATTGTGGATGGGACCACGGCCCGTCCTGCATGGGTGTGGTTTGGATCAGAGAGGGTGAATTTGGGGACAGCTTGGGGAGACTAAGTCTCGATCCACGCCTCCTAACCACGGAGCGTGGTTCCACCCACGACTTGTGGGTGTCCAATCGTGGTTCATCCTATATTTTACAGCTTTTTGGACCTTCCCTTGGGTCCTCCTCAAGGACCCTTGGGGGGTCCTAGGGGGTCATGCCTTGACGTTTAGGTACTAGAACCCTAGTACTATGTTAGGGAAGTTATTTTAGGTCTCCAACCTTACGTTTTAACTTTATTAGGCTACTAGACTACATGTTAGGCTCTAGTTTATGTCATTAAATTTCCGGGGTGTTACAGAAATGAGAGTTTGGAACTCAAATTCCGACTCTCTGTCTCCGTTCAAGCTACCAGGGAGGGATTTATCCCACCAGGGTAGGGCCGCCATAGTGGGACAAATGCGAATTAAGTTAGGGAAAAATCACAATTTCTTTATTATTCTGCAAACTTCGTTCTTAAGAGCTATGAGATGACCCCAGGCGATTTCTTGACAATTTTCCATGAGTTTTGGTGCTAGAGGTAAGAGTTTTACTCCGCTAATCCATTTTTTTCTATTCGTAGAACTTAGATTCATAGGTGATTATCATTGGGGGAAGGTTTTGACCTGAAACTAATGGTGGAAAAAGCCTTAAATTGGGTATTAGAATCTAGGGTTTTGCCTAGGGTTGATAATATTGATTGTAATCCGGGTAATTAGGCCTCGTTTATTGATCCTTGTATTAAATTTTTGTTTTTAGACCACAAAAAAGTGGAAAGAATCCGGAAAGGAAATAATCAAGTGCTTTAGGGGGATTCAAGCTTGGTTTTGAGGTAGGTGATGGTTTGATTTCATGTTTGTGTGATGTATGTGGGTATTTGCTTCATTGTAATGCATGTATGTATGTTAATGTAGCACTATTGATCAAACCTAATAAAAATTAGTATGAATAAACAATTGTATGCCATAAATCAACAATTTATTGTCTGATTATGAGAATGTACATTGTGTCATAAGTACAAGAGGTTTAAAAAGATGCTACAAGTCTAAAATTATATGACGAGTCTAGACATAAAAATATGCTATCGGAATACCAAAATAACCTAATAAATAGAGATAGATGAAGGTGTGGGCCATAGAATATTCAAGCAGCTCACCATAACTCCCAGATAATTGAAACATAGACTCAAAAGCTCCATTGGTGCACTCATATTGAAATCTAATCTGCACCACAAAAGAGTGCATTAAGCTTAGTATAAGAACGAAACCACGTGTACCCAGTATGCATCATAGACCGATAGCGAAGAAATAGTGACATGAGTATAGAAGAAAATCCTTCTTTTATTTTCCAAGTTTACGTTACACTTATCAGGAAAGTTCCATCAAATAGGAATAATCAAATGTCACAAAATAGGAAAGTAGTTAGTTAATATTTTAGTTTTTTGTATTTATTTTATTTTAATAAAAATAAAAATATTAAAAGAGAGAAAAAAAATTAAAAGATAGTAAACTAACAATAAAAGGGAAAAGGGCCAAAAAAATAAAGAAGAAGAAATAAACAAATAACAAAAATACTACCAGATGGTATCTCTAATAGAGGATAAAATGAATAAAAATAATAAATGAGAAAAGAATGAAAGAGAATATCATATACCATATATTTCTATCATATAGAAGAGCCAAGTTGAGGACGAACTAGAGCAAATTTGTCATTTCATAAAAATTCTAGAATGTTTGTTTCTATGTTATGGAATCGAAAAAGTTGTAATATATTTATAATGACAAAATAACCAAATATCTTTTCCTAAATGCCATACGTATCCTAATGATGTGACATTTAATATTGACCTACATTTTCAATCACATGTTTTTTCTTAAATGTTTTGAATATACAGTAATAATTAGTGTATTTTAATGAGCTATTACACTTCGTATAGTTTTTTTTTCTTTTCTTTTTTTTATAGTGTGATATTTTCATTAAATTAAAAATATCTATTAAAGAAATGTAGAATAATTTTTTTATTTTTACAACATACTAATGATTTATATAGGTATGAAGGTAATTTTAAATCAATTATTTGTTAAGACCTATAAAATTGATTTACGCGATATTTTTTTCAAATTTTTTTTATATTAAGATATTATAATTTATATAGTTAATTGATGTGATAACTTATTTTAAGTAATATTCCTCTATATTATAAAGTAAATAACTTCTTACTATGAGGTCATATAAAAATATTCATGTCACGCCCCGAACCTACACCCTGGTGGGACTGGCACTCGAGAACCATTGTTGGCCCCAAGCGAACCCTTATCCTGACTTAACTTATAGCAGAAGACTTAAATAGAAAGAAAACAGTCTCAAAGGATTACTCATGCAATAACTTAAAGAAATATTAGACTAGCCAAATTGGCAACGCAAGTCTCATACGAAATCATCTGAAATACAAGACTAAAGAACTCAAAACTAACTGTCTATGAAGCCTCTAAATACTAAGAGGGATGTCGGGACAAGACCCTCGATTATCCGAACAAATGAAATACTAGAAGATAATGTAAAAGGAGTCCTCCGGAAAGCGAGGAGGCTCACCGACTGACTCTGAGTGCTCAACTGGATCAACGGGGCGTTGGATGCTGATCCTAGTTACCTGTATCTGCATCATTAAAAGATACAAGCCAAATGGCATCAGTACATTGGATGTACAAGAATGCGAGGGGAAAACTAAACATGACATAAGCTTGAAAGGAGTCTGAAAAGAACACTTACCTTAGCTTTTCTCCACTCATGAATACTCAACTCAAATGCGAAGTTAAAACAACAATAAAAGTGCAGTTTATACAAAGCATTTAAAATAGTAAATGAAAACTCAATGTATTTAAGAAATACAATAATAACTCAGTTTATATATAAAGTAATATAATATTGTGGGAGTTTCTCTAATCGACAACTATCACTCTGAGCTACTGTGATGATACATCGGCTTGCCCACGCTGCTAGAATTGTCCTATAACTTACCGTGAAATAGAACGCCTCAACTAAGTGGATCCACTAGTCTATGCTAAAAAGCACTAAGGAATCATCTAAAACGTATGACCATTTCTACCCACGATGGCTACTCGGTTTATGGAGACTTAAGTTATTATGAACTCGTCCCCATATCAGTGCTTAATACTACTCCGAAAATATACTCAACTCATATATTTAAAAAACAAAACTCTTTCTGTGATTTGAGGTAATTACTCAAAAACTAGCTTAAAAGCTCTCTTGGAAATCGGTGTTTCCTTTCTTGTTTAATTGTGAAAATATTTCAACTCTTGGGAATACTTAGTTCCCGTATAATCTTTTGAAGAAAAGAACTCTACTCTTACTCTTTACTCAACTCAAAACTCAAGCCTAAAAACAAAGTGAAGATATTTGTAAAAGACTTTTGAAATGACTCTAAGAACTCTCTAGACTTGGCTTTTAACTTTTCTTGAATTTGAATTTATGGATTCAAGGATTGTGATTTGTCATAGGAAGGATCTCATGATGTTTAGCAGTGTATTTAGATTGTTAAACATGAGAAACACTCAAGAAATCACTGTCTGGAAGCAAGTCCGCGACGCGGAGATGCATTTAATTATTTTGTCGCGAAATAAATTTTGAGACAGAACGGTCTGTGACCGCTTCGCGGTGCGGGAGAGAATTTTCCAATCCTGAGGAACAGGTCCGCGACGTAGACCTGGTACCCAGATTTGCCACACTTGTTCCTTCTTCGTTTTCTATCCCCAATTCGCCTAAATTCGATTCTTTTTTCCTCAATTCCTCTTTAGATTCAGATACCCAACACATGTACACAATAATCTAACTTAAAAAAACTCTAACAATCGACCTTAAACTCTCAAGAATTCCTCAATCTCATCCCAAATTCAACAACGAAAGCAATTCAAGAATACAACTCAAGAACATTAAAGTTTCAATCTTTTAGGATGAAAATCATACTGAAATAAACATGTTTGGTGTGGTTGAATGAACCCAATGCTATGTGAACTCACATACCTCTTTAGGGATCAACCCTTGGCGAAATGACTTCGATTCCGCAAGAAAACTCCAAGAACACTTGACTTTTCTCCTCTTGAGTTCATTCTTCAAAAATCCTAGCATAATTTGGTAAAGCGTAAAATAATGTAATTTTGTTTAGACCCCTAAGTAATTATGAAAAATGAATTAAGCAGATATGGTAGTGAAAAGACCACAATACCCCTCAAAAATCCGGTTTTGACTTTCCTTATCTAGACAGACCAACTTCAAATGGGGATATTTCCCTCATATGAACTTGAAATCGCGCAAACTCGGCGGCGTTGGAAAGATAATTCAAAGATATTTCCTACGGTATCTTGTAGCACACCTAACTCATCTTGAGCTAGGAGTTATGGTTGTTTGAAGTTGCCCAAAACTCAAACTTAACTTAACCAATTTTCCAGATTTTTCATTCTTTCCAAAAATGACTCTGTCTAATTCTAGCTCTTTCTAGTTATTTCAAATAGCGAGGTATTACAATTCATACCAATTTTTCATGAAACATCAAATTTGTTTATTTTCATAATAAAATAAATTACATATTACAATAAGTAAATATATTTATAGTGTGAAATTTCTTTACACTAATATGTATATGACATAAACGTATTTAAATATATAGTTTGTACTCCATTTTTCATAAGTAATTTTCAACTATAAATAAATTATCTCTTATAATTTTCATGTTATTTCATTATGAAAATTAACCTATGACATATCTCTATAAATCAAAATAGTTCTTATTCCTTAAAATACATTACATAATTTACTTTTATTTATATATACTATATTAGGTATGGAAGATTATTCCATTTTTTTAAAATTTAGAATGTTTAAATTATGTAGAATTTATGTAAAATAAGATTCAAATGTTTATTATTTTATCACCAATTGATGTCATTTAATTAAAACGAGTCATAAAAAAAAAGGGAAAATTGTACATAATGGCAAACTATTAATTCAAATTAAATGGTATAATCACACTTTGATTTAATTGTGTCTTGCAGCAAACTGTTTGCCAGCGCCTCTCTCCCTTAAACTCTCGCTCGCCACTCTCCTCTCTCGCTCACTCCCTCTGTGCTCACCTATCTCGCTTTATACAATAGAATTGTATAAATTGCATTTCTGTTTGTATAAAGCCAGAGAAAATTGCATATACACATGCAAATACATATATATTCATCCTATACACTTATAATTATACAATAAAAATATTCTCCTACTCAGTTCTCTTTTGCCTTTCTCTCTTTCTCGTTTTATACAACAAAATTGTATAAATTGTGTTTCTGTTTGTATAAAGCGCGAGAAAATAGTATATACACATGCAAATACATATATATTCATCCTATACACTTATAATTATACAATAAAAATATTCCCCTGCCCAATTTTATGTTTGTATAATGTATAATTTATGTTTGTATAAAGCGAAAGAGAGAGCAATTTTTGTCAACGATTTATACAAACGAGAGGCTAACAACAATATATACAAATGGCCTGCCAGCGAAATTATACAAATCTGAAGAGGAGCCAACGAATTATACAATTGTTTCTTTTTGTATATATGTATAGCGAAATAGGCAACTTTCAATTGTATATGTATAGCGAATTATCCATATATATGTTTGCTATGGAGCGCAATTATGCAAACTTTGCTATAGCATACAAATATGATTTTTTTGTTTGCTATATGTGAAAGTTGCTCTAAAACAAATTACTAAGCTACTATTATTTCTATCACGTAAATTTTGTAATGCTTTTTTATTCTCTTCATACATTGTTTCAACATGGATAGTACATTGTTTCATCCTGGATGTAAATTCCCTTGAAGCTCTCTTTGTTGGTAAATGTTTTATTGATTTTGTCCAAGAAAAAACCCAAATAGTCCCTTATTTTTGGATTAGAACTCAAAGTCATCCTTGATTTGTCATATGAAGCAGTAATACAAATGTTTGATAATATAAATAACTATTCTACATAATAAAATCTTGCTAATACATAGAGTTTTTAAATGCATTATGAAAAAAATACGAATGTTATTAGTTATTTGAATTAATGTATGTGTTATACCTAATAATAAAATGAATATGAGAGATATATTTTAAAATTTTAGTTATGGAAACTTAAAAAACTGATAAGTTTTATTTAATTTAGTTTGAAATCGAAAAAAAAGAAATTATTATAAAATGCAATTCATTCTATTTCATGTTTTAAAATATTCAGGACTAAATTTTTTTAAAATCAAAATATATAATATAATTAAAATACATAAATACTCAACTTAAGTTAATCTTTAAAATTTCCTAAAATTTAAAAAATTACAAAAATCTCCTTTTTGAATGATCTTTATCCCCTCTTGGATACATCTCTATTCCCTCTCCAATACATATCTATCCTCTCGAATACATCCCTATCCCCCTTAATTCATCCCTTTCCCCTCTCTAATACATCCCTCCCATTAAATAATGTATTATTTGCAATGTATCGAACAACCAAGGAATGTATCCGAGAGCAATAAAAATCAGAGACTTTTGTAGTTGGAGAAAATTTTGGAATAAGATGTAATTAACCCCCAAACGTAAGGAATTTTTGTAAGTTATACTATAATTTAATATTATTGTCACGACCCGAGTCTACACCCTGGACGTGGCCGACACTCAAGAACCATTGATGGTCCCCAAGCGAACCCTCATCCTGGCTGACTACAAGCGGAAGACTAACTTAAGCATGCAAAAGCTTAAAACTGAATAAAATTCAATAAACTCAACTTTTCCAAACTTTAACTCAAATGAACAACTTAGAATAAAAATAATATATTCGACTCGCCATAAAATAGGCAACTTAAGTCTTTAAAACATTTAATAAAATAAATGAATAATATAGATTTCTCAACTATACTGACTATCTATGAAGCCTCTAACTGATAAAGATGGAAGTCGGGACAAGACCCACGACATCCTGACCAAACTCAAAAGTAAATGAAATCCTCCGGATACAAGGAGGCTCACCATACCTAACTCGAATTCCCAGATATATTAGCAAATCTCCTGTTGATGATCCCGCGTGTCTGCATCATGAAAAGATGCAAGATAATGGCTCGGTATGTGGAATGTACGGGCATGTAAGGGGAATTCTAAAACATAAACATAAGCTTGAAACTTGATAAAAATGAAACATACTTACCTCTTCTCAAACTTACTCAACTCAAGGAATACTCAAGGATACTCAAAACTACTCAAACTTACTCAACTCAGAAGTACTCAAGGATAAGATACTCAACTCAGAGATTAGATACTCAACTCAGAGATATGATATTCGACTCTGGGTACTCAACTAAGTATAAAGTAACAATACACATGCAATAAATGGAAAGCTTTATAAAACAGTACAAAAAACTTAGTTCGTTAAAGAAAATGCAATAACAAACTCAAACTTTACTTATATAATAAAGTAATATAGTTTCTGTGGGAGTTTCTCTAACCGACAGCCACCACTATGAGCCTAAGTGGTGATACAACGTCTTACCTATGCTGCCAGAACTGTCATATACTTTGTCGCCATATAGAACACTTAACTTAGTGGATACACTAGCTTATGCTAAAAGCATCTTAAGGAGTCAACTAAAAAGTATGATCCTTTACTACCCATGATGGCTACATGGTTTATAAAGACGTGGGTTATCTGAACTCAAGCTCATCCCCATATCGGTGCTCAATACTACTCCCAAAATATACTTTAGCTCATATGTTTGTAAAAACAAAACTCTTTCTTTGGTTTGAGTTAATTACTCAAAAACTTAGCTTAAAAGCTCTCTTGAAAATCTCAGTTTCCTTTCTTGATCAAATGTGAAAACATTTTAACTCTTAGGAATACTTAGTTCTCATATAATCTTTGAAGAATGAACTTTACTCTAACTCTTTACTGAACTTCAAAGCTTAAGTCTTAAACAAAGTTTAAATATTTGTAAAAGACTTATTAAAATATGGTTCACACCGAATTATGGACTTGAACGACTGAATGCAAGGTTTTCAATAACCATAGATAGAACTCAGATACTTGGAACTCAAGAACTTCAATGATACTACTAATTTCAAGAATTCTCAACTCAGAGGGTTCATGCGGAATTATGAGCATGAACTACTCAACTCAAGGACTCAAAGCTACTTCTCATCTCAAGATTGATCGACTAATAATGTTCATGCGGAATTATGGACATGAACAACTCAACTCATGGACTTCATGGGTAATAGGTAATAGTCCCATGATTAGGATTATAATCTCGGAAGGGTTAGGAACTCGATACTCAAGACTTAGAACTTGAAGATACTACTCCTTTTAAAGATACTAAACTGATGGAGTTCATGCGGAAGTTATAGGCATGAACGACTTTACTCAAGGGTCAAAATATCAATAAGGAACTCAGGTATACGACTCTTCTCATTGCCATACTTACTTCTCAAAACTTAACTCAAATCGATGGTGGATCTCAAAGGATTCACAATTGAACTCAAAGACTTTCTTGAACTCTACTCTTAACCCTCTCTTCAATGTGAATTATGAATTCAAGAGTTATGGTTTATGATATAAAAGATCTAGGTGACAATGTAGACTCTTGAATACATTCTCCTCACTCTCATGCTCACTTACTCGAGTCTTGAAACAAGTTATTAGAAGTTGTAGAAAACTCCTCAAAGGACTCAAAGGGACTTTCTCAAAAAAATGTTTGAGATAACTCTCAAGACTTGACTCTCAACTGTACCTTGAATGTGATTTGTGAATTCAAGGTTCTGATTTCTGATAGAAATGATCTCGTGATGTTTAGGAGTGTTTTTAGATAGTTAAACATGAAAAATGATCAAGAAATCACTGTCTAGAAGCAAGTCCGCGACGCGGAGATGAATTAAAATATTTGTTCGCGAATTAACTTTTGAGGCAGAGAGGTCCGTGACCTCTCCGCGATGCGAAGACAAACTTTATGAAATGGGGAAGCAGGTTTGCGACGCAGAGCAATGTGCCAGATTCGCCCGACTTTTTCCTTTTTCATTTTCTAACCCCAATTCACCTAAACTCGGTTCTTTTTCTCAATTCCTCTTTAGATTTAGATACCCAGCACATGAACACAAGAACCTACTCCTAAACAACTGTAAAATCGACATGATTTCATCAAGGAACTCAATAATCTCATCTAACTCAAGAACTAAACCCAATTTCAAGAACATCATATTTTCAACTTTCTAGAACAAACTTAACATTGAAATTAACATGATTGGCGTGTGGGTGAACAAACCCAACACCATGAAAGCTTACATACCTGAAAGAACCATCTTCTTGAAGGACTTGAAGGAAAATCTTGAAAGATGAACCCTAGCCTTAGCGTTTCTTGAATTCCTTGAGCGTAGAATTTTTGAAGTGGATGAAAGGGTTTGATTTATGAAAAACTGGTTTTCTACACGTTTAGGGAAATTTAGATGACCTCCTAAGGGTTTTTAGGAGTAAAATACCCTTAAAGAAATAATTAAAATTATCTGGGAGTCGGAATAATTTTCCACCAGGCAGTGAGGTCCGTATTGGCTCCGTAACGCGGAGCTGCTGCCAGGTTTAAGCGTTGTTAGTAAATCAGTAGTAATTTATTACTCAGAGCTCAGAATTTAGCAAACTCGGTGGCGTTGGAAAGATGAGTCGAAGATATTTAATTTTCTATCTTGTAGCTCACCTAACTCATCTTGTACTAGGAGTTATGGTCGCTTGAAGTTGACGCAAAACTTAAGAAAAACTTAGGAATGACTTGAATGAACTCTCTTTGGTTCTTCTTGGAACTTAAGGTGCTACATCTAATGACCTTAATACTCAAGAAATTTTAAATTCCCTGCGAAAATCTCACTCACTACGAAGAACGGTTTGAGTCTTAGATCAAAAAATTTCTAGGGTGTTATAGTTATAATAAAGGGCCCATAAACAGGCCTTTGAATATCTAGTATCTAGTATATATATAAAGGAGAACCTTATGGCCGTCTACGTGGCATCACCACAAACCAGGAAACCCTTTTATTTTAATATATTTCCAAAGGTGCCCTTCCCCTCTATGTCACGACCCAGGGGTACCCCTAGATGTAACATGGAATACAAGACCCCGAGAGGCATCATATAAGCCACTTAGATTTTATAGTCAAGATAGTAAAAGATCGATAAAATTTAAAACATTTTCAACAATACCAAAGTTTTATAAAACGAAGTGGAAGTCTAATAAACTTGTCCCAAAAACCATCTAATATAGTAGAATCTTGGGACATAGCCCATACAACAATGTTCAAAACTAAAATGAAAAGAACATAAGAGAAATGGTGGCAAAATCCCCGAATGCTATGTGGACTCACTAATCTTCAACCTTGCCTCTACTATAGATCCTAGCCACGGGGATGAGAGTCGGGAACGCCGGACCCTACATTTGGATAAGAAATGTAGACAAGAGTATGCGTTAGTACAAAAATGTACTAAATATGATAACTTGCATAAACATAATCATAAACATGAGAGTTAGACAATATAAGTCATAAGAATAATCAATGCACATAATGGATCATCTCAACATAAAAGGAGTACTTCTTGAGGTAACCTCAATTCATATATAATTAAGACATGGGGAATCGCTTCTTGCCTCACTATAAAGGAACATGGGTAATCGCCTCTACCCTTTTTTACATTGGGATCATGGGTAGTCGCCTCTAGTCCCTCGTCAAACATATTTTAGGATCATGGGTGCTCGCCTCTAGTCCAACATCATGTTACATGGGTATTCACCTCATGTCTTTCTATAAAGGATCATGGGTACTCGCTTCTTGTCCAATTCACATTATAGGAACGTGGGTAGTCGGCTAGTCACCTCTTGTTCAACTTCAAGGAATAAGAGTAATCGCCTCTTATTCTATTCTAAGGAATATGGGTAATCGCCTCAGATCCTTCTCATTTAGAGGTAATGGGTAATCGCCTCTAGCCTCATTAATTTCATAGTCTTTAACTTAGATTCATTTTAGGTGAGAAATACTTTCAACCTAGAATCATTAGATATGAGAAAGCCTTCCACATTCATACATAAGCAAATCAAGTGGGGAACTATCCCTTCCATAACAATTACACCAATAATCAACAATTCATAACATATGCTTCACTCTCAAAGCAATACATATCATAATCATCATATATGCTTCACTCTCAAAGCAATTCATATCATAATCATCACATATGCTTTAATCTCAAAGCAATTCATAATGTACCTTATTTATCCTATAAGAGTACACCTCAATCCACAAATTCTCCTTTCATAGATTAAAACCCATTTACATCAATTTCATCTTAGAAACATGGGGTTGAGCATGGGTACATGAAAATTCATCATGAAAAGAATAGAATACTCTCAATTCATGCATAACAATCATAATCAACTCAATTGGATCAAAATTCATAAAGACTCACAACTTAGAAGAAAACCCTAACTCAAATTGGGGAATTTCTATTTTTCAATTGGGAAACTTAGGGGCTCCATTGATGCAAGGATTCCATGGATGAATAAATCTATCATACCTTACTATGAAAGCCCACAACAATGGAGAAGGGAGACTTGACCTTGAGCCCTAGCTTAAACCATTCTTCTTCTTTAAGTTTATAGAGAGAGAAATATTTTGGAGAGGAAGAACTTTGGTTTTCCTTTGGGTTTTTAGAAAAATGACTTGAATGAGTGAGTTTTGGGGTTAAAATCACTTATATAAGGGTCCTAGGCTTGGGTAAAACAACAAAGCTTTGTTATAAAGAAATCTGGAAAAGACCAATAAGTCCCTAAAATAAAAATTGTTGACCCATCTTCACGAAGCTCTTCACGAGCCGTGGAGGCTCTCACGAGTCGTGGTGCCAGCCTTGGTCCTTGACTAGTGTCTTGGATTTCTACCCCTCAAACCCTTCACCCAATACGGCCACCTCCACGAGTAGTCAAGGACTTCACGAGTCGTCAAGTTGCTCGTGGGAGGAGGTTGTCTTTTGGGTAGCTAGTTCCTCCTTTCACGATCATCACCACGACCCATGGTCCCCACCATGATTTGTCTTGGTGGTCGTAGGAGGTGAGCTCTACTTGGCCACTCACTGTGAGGGTCTACGAGCCGTGGTACCCTTCACGGCTCGTGAGGGGCTCCATGAACGGTGCCTTCGCTCTGTAGAGGGCTAGTAACCTCACACATGGCTCAATCCTTATCCCACTAAGTTCTGAGGTGTTACACTCTAGAATAGGAACACGCACATCAAACGCCACTTCAACCAAAGCGCTCTGGCATTCTTTCACCTGACAATTATTATGTCGCCTCATGAATGATGCCTATTTTTAAAACTAACGCCACTTTCTTTTAAATTGAACTCCCTGATTTTTCTTCGTCTCCACACTACTCTCTATAATCACTACATCTCCCTGTTCTTGCCTCCTTCTGCAAACTTACATAATTGTTTGTATGGAAAGTAAAACAGTCCAACCCAACACACTACATATCCCTGCACAATCCACGTACATTGCTCTTTACCTACACTATGCTTTTTTATTGATTTTGACCTTTTGCTTGCTGCCTCCGCTTCACATAGTATGTCGTTATTGACTCCCAGCATTCGTTCTCCTTAGTTGATGCATAAACTTTTAACCTTTAACTTACAACGTACATCTTGGTACTTTCTGCATTTACTTTATCCCCCATTCATTCACCTTTGTTACTATCCTGACCCAAAAATGAATGTGATGGCACTCGTCTTCTCCCACCAACACGAGTCAGCCTAAAACCCAAATATCACAAACTATGCGGAAGTAAGACATATTGAAATCTGAAAATATCATGTGCGAATAACTAAGTCAACTTAATAAAACCTCCAAAACCTAGTTCTCACGTGTACAAGCCTTTAATGTGTTATAACAAAACTGAAAGAAAATAGAAGTCTCAAATGACATTGTTTCTAGAATAGAACAAGATCATAACTAAGGAGAAAGAAGGTCCACTGAGATGACAAGCAGCTAACTCACGTTATCCACAAGAAGAGAAAGTATCAAAAAGGTCTGGGCTAGTAACCTACAAAAATGTAGAAGCAAGGGGTAAGTATCGAACCACACGGTACTCAGCAAGTAAACTTCCAAACACAAGCTAAGGGAATAGAATACGGGTACTCCTTACCACCCCAACCGAACCTCCATAACTACAACATGCATAAAACCAATCCAACCTAATTGTTCACAACTTACATAGCACACAACTTAACAACAAAACTTTATCAATTACATATCCTCAACAGCAAACTCAATATTCATCAATCACAAGTTCCACAAAACGGCACTCACAAGATCAGCAACATCAAAGATCAAGTTCACCAATGATAAAGATCTGCACTATAATGAAATGCAATGTCAAGCATTGTGAATGCATGTCTGACCTAACAATACACACCTATTGCCTCTCAATTCGGGACCCATGGGGACATATCTGTCCATGCATCTTCCGGGTGTGCGACACGACCCTCGATATATAGTATCTGTCATGGCGCGCGATGCATCCCTTGATATATAGTATTTGGTCGTAGCGTCCGACACGTCCCTCAAAATATAGTATATGTCGCGGCATGCGACACGTACCTCAAAATGGTACATCCTCTTTAATTTCTTATTCTTTCTCAATTCACATAATACTTGTCACAACCATGTCTCAAAACAATGCAAATGACATGTTCACACAAATAATGACGAGGTGACCATTTTCATAACATTGCACAATTCACAAAACAAAATCGTGATACAAAATCAACAATGAATGAATAAGCCTTTCAAAACCATTTTCAACACATCACACACCAGTAATTAATCACATTGCCTTTTATTAACCCCTTTTCATTGTTAGAATTATTCAATATGGACAAGTCAACCCATCACCAAGTCCCACTACTCCCCAACACATACCACAAGGAAATACACGATTCTATACACTTAATATGAGTTTAGAAATCCACATGCCTTAATCAATCAAGAATACACTCCAGGACTTCAGCCTTCGCCTTTCGTTGAACTTCAAACTCAAAGCAATCTATTCACAAAAATAATCATAATAAGATTTTGAAACTAACAACACCCATATTACTATAAGTCTAGCCTAGACCCAAAACCTCACCCAAATCTAATATCAAGTTCCTATATGTTGAGGTCAATTAACATGTCAACTCTTTTAATTTTCTCCAAATTTCAAGACTAGGGTTTAGTTCCAACTTCTCCAATATCATAAATCTAATTGTTTTTATATAATATAATTTACCTATATTTATGTGACACCCCGGATTCATAAAACAACAAAGTATCAATTTTCAGAAGTTGCAGGTTCCATCCGACGGAGGCCACCCACGGCCCATGGATGGGACCACGGTCCGTAGGTGTGGTCCGTGGTTGGTCACCCCAACTGCAGGCAGAAAGTCCTTAACCATGGCCTGACCAATGGACCGTCGGTAAGACCACGGTCCGTGGTCAAGGGTCTGTAGGTCAGGACCGCAGAATCCAACTTCTAACATGGACGACTGTCGTGAAGTCCGTAGGTTGGCAGTTATTTTAGGGGAAGTTGAGTCTTTTCCTAATTATTGTATCCCTATACTACGTTGTTTTACCCTTCACTAAGACCCCTATATAAGTGATTCCAACCCCCCAAATTAGTTCATTCACTTCATTCTCTTCAGATTCACCAAAAAGAAGAACAAGTCTCCTCCCCAAAATATTTCTCTTTCTAGAAAGCTTGAAGAAGAAGGATTCAACCAAGAGTTTAAAGTCAAGTCTCCATTCTTTCGTTGAAGATAAGAATTTGGCTTTGAAGTATGATAGTTTTCATCCATGGATTCCTTCCATTCATGGAGTTTCCAAATTCTCCTAATTTCATTGTTAGAAATCCCCAATTAAGTTAGGGTTTTCTTCCACTGTCATGGTTTCTCCTTATTATTGATTGAAATGATTGAATTATGATCTTTTATGCATGAATTGATGAATTACTATGATTATATGATGATTCCCCTATGAACCCATGTAATCCCCATATTTTCAAGTTATGATCATATGACATGGGATTTTGATTTTGAAGGAAGAGTTTTACGAAATCAAGCATGTATTGATAAAATTACATAAATTTATGATGAAATCCATATCTAACCCATTTTTTTAAATAAAATTTGATGATTGAAAGTGGGCTGTGAACCTTGAAAGGTAAATTATGGAATTATGCATGTTCTTATAAAATCTATGCAAATGTTTTACGGATTCTTTGAGAGTAAAGTATCAATGGTGTTGTTATTGTGTTGTTGAAAGGATTTTCTCATATACACATGAAAGCATGATGTGAAAGGTTTGTCACATAATAAAGGGTTCTTAGGTTGAAAGGTCGGCTCACCTAATTGAATCAAAGATTAAGAGTTATCATAATGAAATCTAGTTTGGATTGGTTATTGAATGATACCTTTCCATGGATAATGACTTAGCTTGGATTGGCAATATGACGTGCCGTTCCATGGATAATAAGAACAAGTAAGAAATGACTATTCAGTGGGATTTATGCTTAGCACTGCGAGGATATTGAGATGGAAGATTTCCCATTAGTGGAGGTTGGGTTTCTAGAAGTGATCTCCTTATCCCTTACCTATGTGCCCCAATAGGGTGATTATCTAGATAGACATTAGCTAGTGGATCCACCTTAGCTAGAAGTTCATCGTCCTTACCTTGATAATTACGATAACCCTTTTCAGTGTGGGAGACACCAGGGGATCAAGTTATAGCTCATATGATCTCTATGTCGGTTAAGGCTAATTCCTACAATATTAATGAACTAAGGTTACCTCAAGAAGTATCTCACATGTGTTCAAAGGTTTTAAAGATGTTAGCTTGCATTGACCATATTTTATGATTAATGTTTTCTAACCCTTTTATATCATATTTTAGCTTGGTCAACTGCATGTCATGAAATGTCCTCTTTTTGCATGATTTAAATGTGTTAAGAATAGCTATTATACTTGGTATATTGCTTTGTACTAACGCATACTCTTGCCTATATTTCCCTAAATGTAGGGTTTGACAGTCAAGTTTCTCAGTTTTGTGGCTAGTGGTTGATTGTGAGGTTCTCGATCTTTGGTGAGTCCTAATGCTTCGAGGATAGACTTTCATTGTTCTTAGTCTCTTTCCTATTTCAAGTTTTGGACATGATGTATGGACTAGGCCCAATTTCATTCTATTGTTCTAGATTGCTAATGAGATGAGTGTTTTAGATTTCCGCTTTACTTTTATAGAACTTTGGACTTGAAATGTTGTTTTTACCTCTTTTGTTCTATTTCTTATGTTATGAATTCTAAGTGGCTTGTATGAGGTGTCTTGGGGTCTTGTACACCATCTTACATCTAGGGGGTACCCTTGGGTCGTGACAAACTTGGTAATCAGATTGCAAGGTTTAGAATGGTCCTAGGATGTCTCATAAGCCGCATCGAGTAGAGTCTATTTCATGAGTGTGAAGCGCACCACATTAATGAATGAGAGGCTACAAGATTCTTAGGAAACTCCTCTTCTTTAATTACTCCAAAGGTGTACGATAGTGTGTAACTTTATAAGGTCTCTCTCCTAATCCTTATCTGATGCTCTACAGGATATGGCTACTCGAAGAGCTTATGCTAGAAGCAATGTGAGGGAGAATATGGAACAAGAATCTACTCCCTAAGCTCCTCAAGTTCCAATCGATCCTTTGGCCGAGCAAGTGACTAATGCAGAGCTTAGGGCTGTTTTTCAAGTGTTGGCTCAAGCCATAACGGCCCAAGCCAATAGGGAGGTTGCGGTTCCTGTGAACCCAAATGTGGGTACGGCGGCATCTAGAGTGGGGGACTTCACTAGGATGAATACTTCGGAGTTTCATGATTCTAAGGTTGAGGAAGATCCTCAAGAGTTCATTGATGAGGTCTATAAGGTGTTAATGATCATGGGTATGACGCCAGTGGAAAAGGCGGAGTTGGCCGCTTATCAACTTAAGGGTGTGGCTCAAACATGGTACAACCAATGGAACGAAGAGAGAAGGAAATATGTGGGTCCTCTTGATTGGGAGAAGTTTAAGGCCACTTTTCTTGATAGGTTCTTTCCCCTTGAGATCAGGGAGGCAAAGATGCTTGAGTTTATCAACCTTTATCAAGGAAGTATGAGTGTGAGGCAATATGATTTGAGGTTCACACAATTGTCTAAGTATGCTCCAACAATGGTTGCCAATTCAAGGATAAGGATGAGTAAGTTAGTTTTGGGTGTGTCTGAAATGGTGGTTAAAGAATGTCGTACCACCATGTTCATTAATGAAATGGACATCTCTTGTCTCATGGTTCATGCTCAACAGATCGAAGAGGAGAAACTTAAGGAAAAGTCTAGGGAGACAAAGAGGGCTATAACCTGTGATGGTAATTTCTCTCATTCAAGGTCCGAGAGACATGGTCGTCCTAGACTTCGACAAAAGTTTTCCGATCAAGGTTCTTTCAATGTTCCTCCTAAGTTCAACAGAGATAGGGTGTCTAACCCTAAGCCTCAATGAGGGAATGGTAGTGGATCTTCGTTGTCTATGTCTACTTGTACTATGTTGTCACAACCCAGGGGTACCCCCTAGATGTAACATGGCATATAGAACCCTGAAGGACTGCATACAAGTCACCTAGCTCTCATAACATAAGAAATAAAACAATAAGAGTAAAACAATAGTCCCAGTCCAAAACATTTTATAAAGAAAAGCGAAAGTCTAAAACACTTGTCTCATCATAGCTATCTAATATAATAGAATGAAATTGTGCCTAGCCCATACATCATGTCCACAAGAGAAAATACATGAAGGAATGTGAAATAATAAAGCACCATACTCGAAGCATGAGGACTCACCAAAGCTAGGAAACCTCGAACTCAAGAGTATGTGTTAGTACAAAAAAATGTACCAAGTATGATAGCCATGCATAAAACATTTAAATCATGCTAAAAAGGTCATTTGATTTCATGACATGCAATTGACCAAGCTAAACATGATATAAAAGAGTTATAAAACATAAGTCACAAGTCATGGTCAATGCAAGATAACTTCATCTTTAAAATCTTTGAACTCATATGTGACACTTCTGGAAGCAACCTCAGTTCATTTTTACTTGGGGAGAATTAGCCTTAACCGACATATAAGACCATCTGAGCTATTAACATGGAATCCAGTGTCTACCCCACACCGAAAAGAGGTGTCCTACTTGCCAAGGTAAAACCATGAACTTCTAGCTATTGTGGATCCACTAGCTAATGTGTATTTGAGACACCATCCTATGGTGGCACATAGTTATGGGATAAGGAGATTGCGACTAGAAACTCGGCCTCTACTAACGGGGGAGCTTCCATTTCATGAGATTGCTTCTAGAAACCCGACCTCTACTATACTAACGGGAGAGCTTCTATCTCATCATCATATCCACTCGGTTCTATGCATAAATTCCATGGAATAGTCATTTGTTACTTGACTTCATTATTCATGGTAAGGTGCCCTTGGACAACCAACCCAAGCTAGTTCATTAGGATAGCTCTTACTCTTTGATTAAATTAGGTGAGAAGACTTTCAACCTAAGAATCCTTTCTATGTGAAAAGACCTTTCAAATCATGATAGTATGTGTTTATGAGAATATCCTTTCACAACACAACATCTTTATTGGTACTTTACTCTTAAAGCACCGTTAAAACATTTGCATAGATTTCATAAAATAATGTATAAGTCCATATTTTACCTATTGAGGTTCAAAACCAATTTCAATCATCAATACTTAGAAAACATGGGTTAGATATGGATTTCATCATAAAATCATGTAAAGCTTGCAATACATGCTCAATTTCATAAAACTCTTCCTTGAAGATCAAAATCCCACCTTATATGATTCATAACTTGAAAACTTGTGGATTACATGGGTTCATGGGGAAATCATCATAAAATCATCATATTTCATCAATTCATGCATAAGATATCATAATTAAATCATTAATATCAATAATGAAAAGAACGCATGATAATTGAAGAAAACCCTAACTCAATTGGGAAATTCTACCTTTAGAAATAGAGGAATTTGGGAACTCCATGGATGAAAGGAATCCATGGATAACAACTATCATACCTTGAATCCAAAAGCTAGTCTTCAATAGAGAAATTGAGACCTTAGCTTGAAACCCTAGATGACTCCTTATTCTTTTTCTTCTTCGTCTTCAAGTTTCTAGATAGAGAAATATTTGAGAGCTCTTCTTTTTGGTGAGTTAAGAGAGTGATTTCAATTGGGAAATTTGGGGGTAAATAGGCTTATATATATAGGGGTCCAAAACATAGGCAAAACGACATTGTATAAGAACTAGTTAATTAGGAAAAGATCCAACTGCCCCTGAAATAACTGACAGCTGTCCACCGACTTACCAACCACGAACCCTAGTCGACGGGCCGTGGTCTGACCCTTGGTCCATCCTGGTGGACCATCGGTGGTGGCTAGAGAATTTTTGCCAACCTACGCACCCCTAGACCAACCTACGGTCCGTAGGTCCAGTCGTGGTTTTGCCCGGAAAATTTCTAAGGGACCAATCCACGGATCCATCATAAGAGGGGTGAAACTAACTCTATCAGCCCATCATGCATGCAATGCACATAAATATGGAGGAAATATCAACTCCAAGCTAAACATACTCAAATGCATTATAAGGAAGTAGGAACTACATCTAGCATCCCAATATGCATGAAATTTCAATATTACTCATTTTCAAGGAGGAACTACTTTCTCCAAGCTAAAACCATGCTAAACACAATCTCATGGAGCTCATATGTAATTCTTTCTCAAAAAGCAAATCTAAAGCATGTTCATCAATTCATCTCATGAAGTCTATAGGGAACTCATACTCAATGCACAACAACACGAGGAAAATCAATCATATAAACTCATTTTCTTTCAAAACACAAGTTTTCATGAACATGCATCACATAAGGAAATCATGGAATCACATAAAACATATGACTACCAAATAAAGGACAAACCAAAAAGAACTCATTACCTTAAGCTAGAATAGGAGTAGAAGGAAAGAGATGAGGAAATTGGTACATCATATCAGCCTCCACCTCCCAAGTATCACCTTCAACTAACTTATTCCTCCACAATACTTTCACGGAAGTTATTTCCTTGTTTCTCAACTTCTTACCTTGCTGGTCTAAAATCTCAACCGGAACTTTCTCATAATAGAGACTCTCATTAACTTCCAACCCTTCTAGAGGAACTATGGATGTCGGATCACCAACACACTTCTTAAGCATAGAGATATGGAAAATAGGATGCATTGTTGTCAACTCATTCGGCAAGTCTAACTCATAAGCAACCTTACCAACACGCCTTAAAATATGATATCGGCCTACATACCGGGGACTAATTAAACTTCCCCCTAAACCTCATTACGCCCTTCATGGGTGAGAATTTCAAGTAAACCTAATCATTAACATCAAACTCTAGATCCCTTCTTCTCACATCGGCATACAACTTTTGCCGACTTTGAGCCATTTTCAACTCTTCCCATATGAGTTGAACTTTCTCCATGGCCTTTTGTACCAATTTGGGACCTATTAGGGAAACTTCACCCACCTCAAACCATCCTTTATGAGATCAACACCTCCTACCATATAAGGCCTCAAATGGAGCCAAGCCAATACTCGAGTGATAACTGTTATTGTAAGTAAAACCTATTAAAGGCAAATGGTCATCCCATTTACCCTTAATATCAATCACACAAGCCCTTAACATATATTCCAAAGTTTGGATCATACACTCCTCTTTCCCATTAGTTTCGGGATGAAAAGTCGTGCTAAGCTTAACCATAGTGCCAAGCCCATTTTGGAATGACTTCCAAAACTAAGAAGTGAATTGGGTGCCACGATCGAAAATAATGGACAAAGGCACTCCATGCAACCTTACCATTTCACTCAAGTACAACTTGGCATAGTCCTCCACCGAGTAGGAAACCTTAAAAGAAAGGAAATGAGCCGATTTCGTCGTGCGATCTACTATCACCCAAATCGAATCATGTTATCGCTGGGTGCGAGGCAACCTAACTATCAAGTCCATATTCAATTCTTCCCACTTTAAAGTAGTAATGCTAATATCTTGGAATAGACCTCCTGGTCTCTAATTATCAACCTTCACTTGTTGGCAATTTGGACACTTAGCTACAAATCCCACAATATCCCTCATCCCACTACACCAATAGACCTCCCGTAATTCATGGTACATCTTAGTGGCTCCCGGGTGAATGGAATACCGCAAACTATGGGCTTTCGCTAAAATATTTCCCTCAAATCATCAACATTTGGAACACATAAACGACCTTGTTATCTAAGTACACCATCTCCCCCTTGGGAGAAAGCCTCAACCGATTTCTTAAGCACTGCCTCTTTCAATTCTACCAAAATTGGATCAAGACCTTGCTTGTCTTTCATACCCGCCACAAAAGACGATTCGGAACTATTGTTGACCATCACACCCCCATTGGTTGACTACACTAGTTTAAAACCTAATCGAGCCAATCTATGAACATCTCAAACCAACTCTTTCTTTTCTTCTTCAATATGAGCAACACTACCCATAAATAATCAACTAAGAGCATCTGGTACCACATTAGCTTTACCGGACTGATAAAGGACACTCATGTGATAATCCTTCAATAACTCAAGCCAACTTCTTTGGTAAAGATTCAAATATTTTTTATTAAACACATATTGCAAACTCTTGTGATCGGTAAACACAACTACATGTACTCCAAACAAATAGTATCTACAAATCTTAAGGCAAAAACAACCGCCGCTTACTCAAGGTCATGATTAGGATAATTCTTCTCAGGGATTTTAAGTTGTCTTGAGGCATAGGCAATAACTTTCCCATTTTCCATACGCAGACAACCTAACCAAATTCACGAGGCATCACAACAAACCACAAAACCATCCATCCCTTCTGATAAGGTCAACACCGGAGCGGAGATAAGTCGATCCTTCAACTCTTAAAAACTCTTTTCACATGCTTCGGACCATATGATCTTAGCCTTTTTTTTTAGTCAAAGCCATCAAAGGAGAGGCAATTGAAGAGAAACCCTCAAAAAACCTTCTATTGTAACTGGCTAGACCCAAAAAACAGCTAATATCTGAGGGAGTTAGAGGTCTAGGCCAACTCTTGACCGCATCCATCTTTTTAAAATCTACCTTTATACCCTTACTTAAAACAATATGGCCAAGGAAAGCTACAGACCTTAACCAAAATTCACATTTTCTAAACTTTTGAAAAAGTTGTTGGTCTTTAAGAATTTGCAGCACAATCCTCAAGTTATCAATATGCTCACCCTCACTCCTTGAGTAAATCAAAATATCATCAATGAACATAATCACAAACATGTCAATGTACTGTCTAAACACCCTATTCATCAAATCCATAAATGCCGCCGGAGAATTAGTCAGCCCAAACAACATTACCAAAAAATCATAATGATCATACTGAGTTCACAAAGACGTCTTCGGAATGTCATCATCTTTCACCCTCAGTTGGTGATAACCCGATCGGAGATCAATCTTATAGAAATAGCTTGCTCCTTGAAGTTGGTCAAACAAATCATCTATCATTGGGAGAGGATACTTGTTCTTAATGGTCACCTTGTTCAACTGTCAATAATTGATACACATACGAAGCAAACCATCCTTCTGTCTAACGAACAAAAATAGAGCACCCCATGGAGAGATATTCAGTCGGATCAAATCCTTATCCAACAAATATTTCGACTGTTCGTTCAACACCTTAAGTTCTGCCGGAGCCATATGGTAAGGAGGAATAGAGATAGGTTGTGTATCTGAAAGAAAGTCAATACCGAAGTCTATTTCCTGCTCGGGAGGAATACCAGGTAAGTCATCTAGGAACACTTCTGGAAACTCATTTACAATGGGGACCGACTCAAGAGAGGGGTTTTTAGAATCTACATCCCTCACCCTTACTAGATGGTAACAGCAACCCTTGAAATCATCTTTCTAGCTTTAAGATAAGAAACAAACTGACCCTTTGACATAGAATTTCTCCCCTTCCACTCTACGATAGGCTCATTCGGGAACTGAAACTTGACAACACGGGTTCTACAATCAATAGAAGCATAACATGAGTGCAGCTAATCCATAACAAGAATCGCATAAAATTCTAACATATCAAGCTCTACTAAGTCAACAAGAGTAACCCTCTGGGACAAGGAAATGGGACACTTTCTATAGACCCTCTTAGGTACAATAGAATCACCGACAGGAGTAGAGACAGAAAAAGGTTCTACCAACACATCCGAAAGAACATCAAACCTCCTAGCCACATATGGCGTCACAAAAGACAAGGTAGCACCGGGATCAAGTAAAGCATAGACATCAAATTGGAAAACTTTCAACATACCGATGACCACATCCAGAGAACTCTCTTGTTCACCTCGAGTCTGAAGTGCATAGAAACAGTTTTGCTTACGAGCAGTTGAACCCACACCACTAGTACTAGCTTGCTTTCCCTCTCTTAATTTAGCCATAAGCATCGAGCAATCCCTCATTTGAAGACCATTCTTACCACAACTAAAGAAACCATCCATGCCAACTAGGCACTAACCATCGTGCTTCCTTCCACACTTAGTACAATTAGACCTAGGCAATGAAGATCCAGTACCATTACCTCCTTGAGGCTTAGGGTTAGACACCCTATCTTGGTTGAACTTAGGAGGAGCATTTGAGGAACCTTGACCGAAAAACCTTTGTCAGAATCTAAGACGACCTTGTTCATCGGACCTTGCTTTAGTGAAATTACCATCAACAGTCTTAGTTCTTTTTACATCTCTAGACTTTTCCTTGAGTTTCTCCTCCTCAATTTGTTGTGCATGAACCATGAGACGAGAGATGTCCATGTCATTAATGAGCATAGCGGTTCGGCACTCTTTAACCACCATTTCGGACACACCCGAAACAAACTTACTCATCTTAGCCCTTGAATCGACAACCATTGATGGAGCATACTTAGACAATTTAGTGAACTTAAGAGAATATTCCCTCACACTCATACTTTCTTGTCGAACATAAATGAACTCAAGCACCTTTTCTTCCCTCATCTCAAGGGGAAAGAACCTATCAAGAAATGTTGCCTTAAACTTCTTCCAATCAAGAGGACCCGCATCTTCCGGTCTCCCTTCCTTCCATTGGTTATACCATATTTGAGCCACACCTTTTGGTTGATAAGTGCCCAACTACTACAAAACTAAACTTTAGCGATAATTTTTTTGTGATAGAAAGCAAATTGCCGCTAATGTATTCATTTGAGGTAATATATCAACGGCTAATGTATAATTGCCAGCGATAAGTACATTTTTAGTAGTAATTACAAAAAATATCCACAGAAAACCTTTTTTTTTCTAAAAATAAAACTCCCGCTTTCTTTAAGAATTTCTTTTCCCGCCTTTCTCCAAATTCTGTGGGAAAAAAAACTCCTATGCAATAAGGAAAACATTACTAAGAAAAAAACCCTCATACGTATGCTAATAAGGAAAATACTATTCCTAAAAAGATTTCCTATACACATCAGGATTCTACATCCTTAATCACTCAGAATTGTTGCGTTCAACAACACATATTCACTAAAACCACTGACCTTCTAGCACCATATATTTACTCGTAGCAGGAACGTCCAACTGCCATTATTCACTCGCAGCAGATATGTCCAAGAACAACGAAGTTTTCAGGTATGTAGGTCGCTCATCTTTTCTCCTCTGTTTCTATCTGCTCCATTACCCTTATTGATCTGTACATCTTCATTGAGAATTTAACCTTGTAATTTATTTTCTATCATGTTCAATAATCATTATCTACGCATTAACTGGGAATAAAACAGAAAATATAATTGACGAATTAATCAATATTTAAGTATTAATTGTGATTTCCAAGTGATTTGAGATTCGTAAAAGTAAATTTTTTTGTGTTTGTGCAACGCATATTCACTCAAAACAATGATCTTCCAACATCATATATTTACTCACAGCAGCAACGTCCAACTGCCATTATTCACTCGCAACATATACGTCCAAGAACAATGAAGCTTTCAGGTATGTAGGTCGCACATCTCCTCTCCTCTATTTATATCTACTCGATTACCCTTGTTGATCTGTACATCTTCGTTGAGAATTTAACCTTCACGTTCAATAATCATTATATATGCATTAACTGGGAATAAAACAGAAAATATATTTGACGAACTAATCAATATTTAAGTATTAATTATGATTTTCAAGTGATTTGAGATTCGTAAAAGCAAAGTTTTTGTGTTTGTGATCTCTTGTTGCTATTATTTTTATTGAAATTGACTAAATTGTTAATATACATTAAGGTGTGTAGCTGTTACATTAAGGCATGTACTTGTTAGTATATTCAGGCGAGTGGAGTTTAGTTCGTTTGTAACTTATGATCATTTAAAAATTCTATTGTGAATTTGAGAATTAGAACAAAAAATAATTGTTTCGTTTTAACTATGAGTTAAGATCTATTTTTTGAAAATTTCAAGTTTAGCGATTACATAGATCCTCTGTTTTTTAGATTAATGTTAGTACAACAATTTATATTTCCATGAGCTCTCTGTTATTGAGATTATCCATATCTAAAAGCATTTTTAAAAACCTTTTGGTCCTTTTTCTGGTAGGTTTAGTCTTTGTCCTTGAATCTTATATTTCATATTCTTGTCATTTGTTTAACTTTCTATTTTAGACATTTATTAGAACATGTGTTTGTTGGCTTCACTATTAGCTTGCATAACAATCTCTATTAGCTTCCTTGATCTGTATGTAAAGTGGGGTATATGGATCGAGCATAGAACTGTGGAAGATATATCCACCCTGCTCTATACCCATCAATAAACTATGACTCGTTAGTTGAAGTAGATCTGAACAACTATGTTTCTTTTGATTGGTGATGTAATTTTTACAATCTATTGGAGATGCATGTTATGACTCCCTCGTTTTAGCTCTATGGAAGGTTACCTTTTTAGGCAGGTTTAGGATTTTAATTGTAAAACCAATTCTGATGTACTGGTTAGATATTTTGCATATCAGTTGTTCATGGATGTGTTTGTAACATAAGACTTAGAGTAGCTTTGTTGCTGGGCCATATTGGCTGAACTCTTAACTTATGCTTGGAAAGTGCTGCTGTTTGGTTATCTTTTCTATAGTTTCTTGAGCTGCTTAAGCGACCTTATCCTTCATAGCTTGAGCAATCTCGAAAGTCCAATTTTTTGTTTCTTTGGCCTTGTCTTTCATGCAGTCCATTGTTTGATCAACCTTCGCCTATACTCAAAATGTCACATAATTTAAGACAAGAGCTTATCACATAGTTTGAGACAGAGGGCGTGTATGAAAACTACGTATATGTGCTCATAGGGAGCCATTCGGCCTTTGGTTTCACTAGCTCTATAGCTCTACTCATGGGAAGCCATTCTTGCAGTGTTGGAAGTTATAAATTAAATGTACATTAAAATAAATGTGTACAAAAGCAGCAAGTATAACAACAATATATACAAATAAGAAGTTTATAAGAGCAAAATATAATAGATATAAGCAAGAAGAAGCCAAATATTGTGAATACGAGTCAGCCATAACTCTCCAACCAGTGCTTCACCTAGGTGTGTCTGATTGTATTATCAATCTTCCCTGCTGGGATGATACCTTTATTGAAATTTCTGACTCAAAACAGATAGGTATATACAAAGAACTAACACAAATGAAAATCTAGACAGTAAACAAGGGATTTCTTTTATGCTAACTGTGTAAATAACCAGTTTTCCACCATTGTGTTATAACTTGATTTAACTGAATGAATGGGCCTTTATTACTAGTTGCTGCACCAAAGTATGTCCAGATGCTCTTATCATAATCTCCTGCAAACTATTTCGAGATGCTCACAACACCTGAAACTTCCTGCCTAGGGCGTCAAGTGATATGCACCTCGACGTATGTTTGCTCATTTTTTGGCAGAGAAACAAGAAGTATTCACAATCACACATCAATTTAGAATCCATCAGAATAAACTCATCAGTTTCTAGCCTAGTGTTTCCACCAACTTCTCGTTGGTTAGTAGTCAAGTTTTGGATGATCCTCTTATAAAAATAACGAGAAGAATACATACAAGGGAATCCTAATCAAGATAACTATATCATCCATTTTCATACTCAAATCCACATTGTATCCAGAAAAGAGAAGATGAAAAATAGTAGTAACCATGAAAAGAAGCATGATAATATAGCTCATCGCCTAGTAGTCTCAAAGTGTCATGCGATTTAAGCAAATATCTTTTCCTGTACAATTAGAAACAAAATTTGTAAGAAAAGTTACAACATGAACCTATCTGAAAAAAGGACTGCCATTTTCCATTGTGATTGATCCCCTTAAGTGAAGGTTAATATGTAGAGAACATTACCTTCTTAAGTGCTAGTATTAGTAGGATGAACAAGAAAATCAAATCAAGAGGTGATAACAAAATTCTATAAGGACATGGTGAAAGAAAAGTGAACTTAGGTCATCCTAAGACAGAGAAAGAATTATGTGAAGATTGGAAGAAATAAACTGAACAATCAAGAGATGTGAGTTGTTCTCTTCTTTTATCTTTTTCTTTTTTGCTTTCTGGAAGGTCTGTGTGATTGTATTGTATATTCATTTTGATTTTCGAGAGAAAACTTGGAGTTTAATGAGTGAGTATACAATTGTGAAACTCTAGTTATTGTTCTGACTCCATTTAACATTTATTAGCTTCCATATCGAAGAGTTAATGGAGAATTTCAACAACAAAATAAGACCAGCACACACTTAGGAATCTATGCATATTTACTACAATTTAGTGCATATGTAATATGGTATTCTCAATCACACACATAAATTGATTTAAACAAAGACATTACATAAAGGAGTGCTAAATGTCCTGAGTTTATGATTTTAGATCATGTTTTAGTTGTATTTTATTTGATGACTTTCAAATCTTGTTTCATTCTACGTAACTTAGTGACAAGAAAGTCTCGTGGTCCTACTTTACTAAAATATGTGTGGAAACTTCCTCCGAGAAAGACAATTGATGTGCCGTTCAATTGTCGTAACCACTCTATTGGGAAAGAGGGCCGAAAGCTTGCTAGCTTTCTAGGAATTATTGCGAGAACTCCAGAATTAACACCTCTACATGTAGATGATTGGAGAAATTTTGACATTGAGCAAAAGAAGAAATTGGTGGATTTTGTAAGGGTGTGAGTTAGTATTCTTATTATGTGAACAAGCTCAATTTCTACAAGATATTATCTTTTATATATTGACTTTTATTTTGCAGAAGAAGTTCTCTTTTCCAAAACGTGGAGAAGCGTCTGTATTAAAGTCACTAGGAAAGAAATGGAAACACTACAAGTGTGAAATTAAGGGTGAGTATATGTCAAAATATAAGACTAAAGACGCATTACTAAAAAATAGGCCAAGTCGCATACCGAGAGATCAATGGAGTGGTCTAGTCTCTTATTGGCTTTCTGATAAAGTGAAGGTATAAACAAATTTTGAAAGCGCAACTACTTTCGTATTTTTATTATGTGTTGATTTTATTTATGCTACATTTTTAATATAATTTTTAAGATATCATTTATTTATTTCAACAACAGAGGTGTACCCAAGCAAATAGAAATAATAGGGTCAATCAAAAGATGCCTCACACAGGGGATCCAAAAGTATTGCTACACTGATGCATGAGCAGGTAAACATGTGAAACTATAGTAGTTTCAAACCTTTTTCTTTTGTCACACATTGTTTCTTGTAACACCTGCACCTGGACACACTACTTGCAATATTTTTCAGATTAGTCACACTACTTGCAATATTTTGATACTTTTCATTTCATCTATTGACACATTTCTTTTTTATTTCAGGTCCTACAATCTAAAGACCGCAAATTTCATATGTGGGTGATTTCAAAGACATTATTTGAAGAAGAGTAACAAAACTTATTTGAAGACATTATTCAATAATTTGAACAATATAAGTTTATTTTATAAGTTATGACATTCATATTTTGGATCAGTACTTCCTTTTGTTTGTCTAGATTTAAAGAGATATATTCTATTTTATGGATTAATAGTAATATATATGTTTTTATCATTAGCCAAAATTTGTTGTTACTATGAGACTCTCTTTTGCCAACATGTTTGTTGAATTTTTATACATACATTTTATCTATAAATGTACTAGTTCTTATTAATGGCGGCTAAATAATTGATGTTAAATGTTTTGATATTTAGCAGCAATTCAATGGAAATTATTAGCCATAAAATGGACGCTAAATAGGAAAAATAAGACATTTTTAAAATGGACATTGTAGTCATTAGTCAACATGGTAAAATTGTCGTTAAAAGTAATACCTTTTAGAAAATATTTATTTAGATCTATCGACTAAAACAATAGACGTTGAAGGACCATAGATAGCTGATATGAATTACCTACTTAGTAACCAACACCAATCGCAACAAACAATCGCCTTTAAAATTACTACCTTTTAGCGGCTATTTATTTAGATTTATCGACTAAATCAATGGACGCTAATAGACCATAGTTAGCCGATATGAATTACCTTTAGCAGCCAACACAATTACTACAAATAATTGACATTAAAAGTACTACCTTTTAGCGGCTATTTATTTAGATTTATCAACTAAATCAATGGACGCTAAAAGACAATAGTTAGACATTATGAATTACCTTTAGCAACCAAAATAATTGCCACAACCAATTGTCGTAAAAGCTAATGATTTGTAGCGGCAATTTATTCTACCATTTACGAGCATTTCCCACAATGGCCGAAAAAGCCTTTGCCGACCCCAACATTGCCGACTAAAGTTCATTGGCCGGTATAGAGTATCGCGGTAAATGTTATTGCTACTAAAGCCATATTTTATTGTTGCTAAAGGGCCCTTTTGTAGTAAAAATGCTTATATAGGGGTCCTAAACATAGGCAAAACGACATAGTAGAAGAACTAATTAATTAGAAAAAGACCTAACTGCCCCTGAAATAACTACTAGCTGTCCACAGACTCACCAACTACGAACCCCAGTCGACGGGCCGTGGTCTGACCCTCGGTCCATCCCGGTGGACCTTCGGTAGTGGTTAGAGAATTTCGGCCAACCTACGGACCCCTGGACCACAGACCGTGGACCCACCTATGGTCCAGTCGTGGTTCTGCCCTGAAAATTTCTAAGGGACCAATCCACGGATCCACCTACGGTCCGTGGCCCACACCACGGGCCGTGGTTGGCCTTCGTGGATGGCACCTGGGAGTTCTGAATTTTGCTAGGCTTTCATCTTTCGAATCTGGGGTGTTACAATGTCTACCCCAAGGGACCATTCGTCCTCGAATGAGATTCTAATTGGTTCTAAAAGAGTAGGAGAGGAACTAACAACCCAACCTACGATGCAATGCATACAACCAAGGAGGAACTATCGACTCCAAGCTAGGACGTTCTCAAAGCATCATAAGAGGGGTGAAACTAACTCTATCAGCCCATCATGCATGCAATGCACATAAATAAGGAGGAAACATCAACTCCAAGCTCAACATACTCAAATGCATTATAAGCAAGTAAGAACTACATCTAGCATCCCAATATGTATGAAATTTCAACATTACTCATTTTCAAGGAAGAACTACCTTTTCCATGCTAAAAGCTTGCTAAACATAATCTCATGGAGCTCATATGTAATTCATTCTCAAAAAACATATCTAAAGCATGTTCATCAATTAATCTCATGAAGTCTACAGGCAACTCATACTCAATACACAACAACATGAGGAAAATCAATCATATAAACTCATTTTCTTTCAAAACATAAGTTTTCACGAACATGCATCACATAAGGAAATCATGGAAACACATAAAACACATGACTCCCAAAATAAGGACAAACCATTACCTCAAAGCTAGAATAGGAGTAGAAGGAAAGAGATGAGGATATTGGGACATCATATTAGCCTCCGCCTCCCAAGTATCACCCTCAACTAACTTATTCCTCCACAATAATTTCACGGAAGCTATTTACTTATTTAACTTGCCGGTCCAAAATCTCAACCGGAACTTTCTCATAATAGAGACTCTCATCAACTCCCAACCCTTCTAGAGGAACTATGGATGTCGGATCACCAATAAAAATTTTAAGCACAGAGACATGGAAAACATGTTGCACTGTTGCCAACACATTTGGCAAGTCTAACTCATAAGAAACCTTACCAACACGCCTCAAAATCTGATATCGGCCTACATACTAGGGACTATGCATTCCCTTCTTACTAAACCTCATTACACCCTTCATGGGTGAGAATTTCAAGTACACCAAATCATTAACATCAAACTCTAGATCCCTTTTTCTCACATCGGAATATGACTTTTGCCGACTTTGAGCCATTTTTAACTTTTCCCTTATAAGTCGAACTTTCTCCATGGCCTCTTGTACCAATTTGGGACTTATTAGGGCAACTTCACCCACCTCAAACCTTCCTATATGAGATCTACACCTCCTAGAATATAAGGCCTCAAATGGAGCCATACCAATAATCGAGTGATAATTGTTGTTGTAAGCAAACTTTATTAAAGTCAAATGGTCATTCCAGTTACCCTTAATATCAATCACACATGCCTTAACATATATTCCAAAGTTTGGATCTTACGCTCCCCTTTCCCATCAGTTTGGGGATGAATAGTCATGCTTAGCTTAACCTTAATACCAAGCCCCTTTTGGAATGACTTCTAAAATTAAGAAGTGAATTGGGTACCACAATCAGAAATAATGGACAAAGGCACTCCATGCAGCCTTACCATTTCTCTCAAGTACAACTTGGCATACTCCTCCACTGAGTAGGAAACCTTAACAAAAAGTAAATGAGCCGATTTCGTCATCCGATCTACTATCACCCAAATGGAATCATGTCGTCGCCAGGTGCGAGGCAAACCAACTATCAAGTCCATATTTAATTCTTCCCACTTCAATGTAGTAATGCTAATATCTTGGGATAGACCTCTCGGTTTCTCTTTCTCAACCTTTACTTGTTGGTAATTTGGACACTTAGCCACAAATCCCGCAATATACTTCTTCATCCCACTCCACCAATAGACCTCCCGTAACTCATGGTACATCTTAGTGGCTCCCGGGTGAATGGAATACTGCAAACTATGGGCTTCCGCTAAATTGTTTTCCCTCAAATCATCAACATTTGGAACACATAAATGACCTTGGTATCTAAGTACACCATTTCCCTCTTGGGAGAAATCCTCAACAGATTTCTTAAGCACCGCCTCTTTTAATTCTACCAAAATTGGATCAAGACCTTGCTTGTCTTTCACATCTGCCAAAAAAGATGATTTAGAACCATTGTTGACCATCACACCACCATTGGTTGAGTACACTAGTTTAAAACCTAATCTAGACAATCTGTGAACATCTCAAACTAAATCTTCGTTTTCTTTTTCAATAGGAGCAACACTACCCATAGATAATCGCCTAAGAGCATCTGGTACCACATTAGCTTTACCGGGATGATAAAGGACACTCATGTCATAATCCTTCAATAACTCAAGCCGACTTATTTGGTGAAGATTCAAATCTTTTTGATTCAACACATATTGCAAACTCTTGTGATCGGTAAACACATCTATATGTACTCCAATCAAATAATTTCTCCAAATCTTAAGGCAAAAACGACCACCACTCAAGGTCGTGACTAGGATAATTATTCTCATGGACTTTAAGTTGCCTTGAGGCATAGGGAATAACTTTCCCATTTTCCATAAGCACACAACCTAACCCAATTCACAAGGCATCACAATAACCCACAAACCCATCCGTCCCTTCTGGTAAGGTCAACACCAGAGCAGAAGTAAGTCTATCCTTCAACTCTTAAAAAAAAAAATCACACGCTTCGGACCATATGAACTTAGCCTTCTTTTGACTCAAAGTCGTCAAAGGAGAGGCAATTGAAGAGAAACCCTCAACAAACCTTCTATAGTAAGCGGCTAGACCCAAGAAACCTCTAATATCCGAGGGAGTTAGAAGTAGAGGCCAACTCTTGACTTCATTTGTCTTCTTAGAATCTACCTCTATACCCTTACTTGAAACAATATGGCCAAGGAAAGCTACGGACCTTAACCAAAATTCACATTTGCTAAACTTTGCAAAAAGTTGTTGGTCCTTAAGAATTTGCAGCACAATCCTCAATTTATCAACATTCTCACCCTCACTCCTTGAGTAGATCATAATATCATCAATGAACACAATCACAAACATGTCAATGTATTGTCTAAACGCTCTATTCATCAAATCCATAAATGCCGCCGGAGAATTAGTCAACCCAAACAACATTACCAAAAACTCGTAATGACCATAATGAGTTCGAAAAGCCGTCTTCGGAATGTCATCATCTTTCACCCTCAATTCGTGAATACCCGATCGGAGATCAATCTCAGAGAAATAGCCTGCTCCTTGAAGTTGGTTAAATAAATCATATATCATTGGGAGAGGATAATTGTTATTAATGGTCACCTTGTTCAACTGTCGATAATTAATACACATACGAAGCAAACTATCCTTCTTTCTAATGAACAAAACTGGAGCACCCCATGGAGAGATACTCGGTCAGATGAAATCCTTATTCAACAAATCTTTCGATTGTTCCTTCAACTCCTTAAGTTCTGTCGGAGCCATACGGTAAGGAGGAATAGAGATAGGTTGTTTATCTGGCAGTAGGTCAATACCGAAGTATATTTCCCCCTTGGGAGGAATACCAGGTAAGTCATCTGGGAACACTTCTAGAAACTCATTTACAATGGGGATCGACTCAAGAGAGGGGGTTTCAAAATCTACATCTCTCTCCCTTACTAGATGGTAATAGCAACCCTTAGAAATCATCTTTCAAGATTTCAGATAAAAAACAAACTGACCCTTAGGAATAGAATTTCCCCCCGTCCACTCTAGGATAGGCTCATTCGGGAACTGAAACTTGACTACACGATTTCTACAATCAATAGAAGCATAACATGAGTGCAGCCAATCCATACCAAGAATTACATAAAAGTATAACATATCAAGCTCTACCAAGTCAACAAGAGTAACCCTATGCGACATGGAAACTGGACACTTTTTGTAGACCCTCTTAGCCACAATAGAATCACCGACAAAAGTAGAGATAGAAAAAGGTTCTACCAACACATCCGGAAGAACATCAAACCTCTTAGCCATATATGGCATCACAAAAGACAAGGTAGCACCGGGATCAAGTAAAGCATAGACATCAAGTTGGAAAACTTTCAATATACCGGTGACCACATCTAGAGAACTCTCTTGTTCACCTCGAGTTTGAAGTGCATAGAAACGGTTTTGCTTACGAGCATTTGAATCTGCACCACTAGTATTAGCTTGCTTGCCCTCTCTTAATTTATCCATAATCATCAGGATATCCCTCATTTTAAGACCACTCTTACCACAACTAAAGCAACCATTCGTGCAAACTAGGCACTAACCATCGTGCTTCCTTCCACACTTAGTACAAGTAGACCTAAGTAATGAAGATCCACTACCATTAAATCCTTGAGGCTTAGGTTTGGACACCCTATGTTGGTTGAACTTAGGAGGATCATTGGAGGAACCTTGACCGGAAAATCTTTGTCCGAATCTAAGACGACCTTGTCTATCGGACCTTGCTTTAGTGAAATTTCCATCACCAGTATTAACCCTTTTTACCTCTCTAGACTTTACCTTGAGTTTCTCCTCCACAATTTGTTGTGCATGAACCATGAGACGAGAGATGTCCATGTCATTAATGAGCATAGCGGTTCGGCACTTTTTAACCACCATTTCCAACTCACCCGAAACAAACTTACTCATCTTAGCCCTTGAATCGGCAACCATTAATGGAGCATACTTAGACAATTGAGTGAACTTAAGAGCATATTCCCTCACACTCATACTTTCTTGTGGAAGGTTAATGAACTCAAGCACCTTTTCTTCCCTCATCTCAAGAGGAAAGAACCTATCAAGAAAAGCGGCCTTAAACTTCTCCTAATCAAGAGGACCCGCATCTTCCGGGATCCCTTCCTTCCATTGGTTATACCATATTTGAGCCACACCTTTTGGCTGATATGCCATGATCATCAAAACCTTGTAGACCTCATCAATAAACTCTTGAGGATCTTTCTTAACTATATAACCATGAAAATTGGGAGGATTCATCCTTGTGAACCCCTTACGCTTGAAGCTGTCGTGCCCATATTTGGGTTCATGGGGACCATTACCTACCTACTGGCTTGGTCCATCATCGCTTGAAACAATAATTGAAAAGCAGCCCTAAGCTCCGCATTGAACACTTGCTCGGCCAAAGGATCGACTGAAACTTGAGGAGCTTGGGGAGGAGCTTCTTGTTCCGCATTCTCCCTCACATTCCTTCTAGTATAAGCTCTTCGAGAAGCCATATCCTGAAGAACATAGGGTAAGGATTAGAAGAGAGACTTTATAGAGTTAAACTCTATTGCACGACTTAAGAGTAATGAAAGAAGTGAAGTTTCCTAATCATCTTGTAGTCTCTGATTCATAAATGTGGCGCGCTTCACACTCATAAACAAGACTCTACTAGATGTGGCTTATGAGACATCCTAGGACCATTCTAAACCTTGTGCTCTGATTACCAAGTTTGTCACAACCCAAGGGTACCCCCTAGATGTAACATGGCGTATACAACTCCGAAGGACTCCATATAAGCCACTTAGCTCTCATAACATAAGAAATAGAACATTACTAGTAAAATAATAGTCCAAATCCAACACATTTTATAAAGTAAAACGGAATTCTAAAACATTTATCTCATCATAACCATCTAATACAATAGAATGAAATTGGGCATAGCCCATACATCATATCCAAAAGAGAAAATACATGAAGTAATGTGAAACAATAAGACCCCATCCTCGAAGCATAAGGACTCACCAAAGCTCAGAAATCTCGAACTTGGCCACTAGCCATGAAACCCTAAAACCTGACTGTCAGACCCTACATTTGGGGAAATGTAGGCAAGAGTATGCGTTAGTACAAAACAATGTACCAATTATGATAGGCATGCATAAAAAAATTAAATCATGCTAAAAAGAGCATTTCATTTCATGACATGCAATTGACCAAACTAAATATGATATAAAAGTTTTATAAAAAATAAGTCATAAGTCATGGTCAATGCAAGCTAACTTCATCTTTAAAACCTTTGAAATCATATACAGTACTTCTTGAAGTAAACTTAGTTCATTATTACTCGTGAGAAATTAGCCTTAACCGACATATAAGACCATGTGAGCTATTAACATGGAATCTGGTGTCTACCCCACATCGAAAAGATGTGTCCTACTTGCCAAGGTAAGACCATGAACTTCTAGTTATTGTGGATCCATTAGCTAATGTCTATCTGAGACAACATCATATGGTGGCACATAGTTATGGGATAAAGAGATTGCTACTAGAAACCCGACCTCTACTAAAGGGGAAGATTCCATCTCATGAGATTGCTTCTAGAAACCCAGACTCTACTAACGGGAGAGCTTTAATCTTATCATCATATCCACTCGGTGCTAAGCATAAACCCATGAAATAGTCATTTCTTACATGGGTTCATGGGGAAATCATCATTCAATCATCACATTTAATCAATTCATGCATAAGAGATCATAATTCAATCATTTAAATTAATAATTAAAAGAATCCATGATAATTAAAGAAATCCCTACCCAATTGGGGAATTCTACCTTGAGAAATGGAGGATTTTCGGAACTCCATGGATAAAAAGAATCCATAGATGAAAACTATCATACCTTGAATCCAAAAGCTAGACTTCAATAGATAAATTGAGACCTTATCTTGGAACCCTAGATGACTCCTCCTTCTTCTTCTTCTTCTTCTTCAAGTTTCTAGAGAGAGAAATATTTGAGAGCTCTTCTTTTTGGTGAGTTCAGAGAGAATGATTTCTATTGGGAAATTTGAGGGTAAAAAGGCTTATATAAGGGTCCTAAACATAGGCAAACACATAGTATAAGAACTAATTAATTAGGAAAAGACCCAACTGCCCTTGAAATGACTGGCAGTTGTCCACCGACTCACCAACCACGGACCCCAGTCGACAGGCCACGGTTTGTCCTAGTGGACCGTCGGTGGTGGTCAGAGAATTTTGGCCAACCTACAGACCCCTGGACCACAGACCATGGACCCACCTACGGTTCATAGGTACAGTCATGGTTCTGCCTTGGAAATTTCTGAGGCACCAATCCATGGACCCACCTACGGTCCGTGGCCCACACCACGGGCCGTGGTTGTCCCTTGTGGTTGGCATCTGGGAGTTTTTAATTTTGCTAGGCTTTCCTCTTTCGAATCTGGTATGTTGCATAGGTGTGGAAAGAAGCACGACGGTAGTGCCTAGCCGGCACAGATGGTTGCTTCAGTTTTAGTAAGAGTGGTCATAAGATGAGGGATTTCTCGATGCTTGCAGTAAAAGGTAGAGAGGGCAAGCAAGTTCCTCGTAGTGGTTCGGGTCCCAATGCTCCCAAGCAAAACCGATTTTATGCACTTCAGACTCGTGGTGAACAAGAGGGTTCTCCCGATGTGGTTATCGGTATGTTGAAAGTCTTCCAACTTGTTATTTATGCTTTACTTGATCCCAGTGCTACCTTGTCTTTTGTGATGCCATATGTCTTTATGAGATTTGATGTTCTTACATATGTGTTGTTAGATCCTTTTTCTGTCTCTACTCTTGTCGGTGATTCTTTTATGGCTAAGAGGGTCTATAGAAAGTGTCCCATCTCCCTGTCCCATAGCTTTACTCTTGTTGACTTGGTAGAGCTTGATATGCTAGAATTTGATGTTATCCTCTGTATGGATTGGCTGCACTCATTTTATGCTTTTATCGATTATAGAAATCATGTAGTCATGTTTTAGTTCTCGAATGAGCTTGTCTTAGAGTGGAAAGGGGGAAATTATATGCCTAAGGGTTAGTTTGTCTCTTGTCTTAAAGCTATAAAGATGATTTCTAAAGGTTGCATTTACCACCTAGTTAGGGTGAGGGATGTGGATTCTGAAACCCCTACTCTTGAGTCGGTCCCCGTTGTTAATGAGTTTCCGGAAGTGTTCCCAGATGATTTACCCAATATTCCTCCTGAAAGGGAAATAGACTTCAATATTGACCCTCTCCCAGATACGCATCATATTTATATTCCTCTTTACCGAATGGATCCGGTAGAACTAAAGGAGTAGAAAGAATAATTGAAGGATTTGTTGGATAAGGGTTTCATCCGATCGAGTATCTCTCCATGGTGTGTTCCAATTTTATTTGTTAGGAAGAAAGATGGTTCTCTTCGTATGTGTATTCGCTATCGTCAGTTGAACAAGGTGACCATTAAGAATAAGTATCCTCTTCCAAGGATAGAGGACTTGTTTGACCAACTTCAAGGAGCAAGTCACTTTTCTAAGATTGATCTTCGATCGAGTTATCACCAGTTGAGGGTGAAGGAAGATGATATTCCGAAGACTTCTTTTTGAACTTGGTATGGTCATTATGAGTTTGTGGTAATGTCGTTTGGGTTGACTAATAGTTCGGCGACATTTATGGATTTGATGAATGGGGTGTTAAGACAATACCTTAACATGTTTGTGATGAGAATGAGCACATTGATCATTTGAGGATCGTGTTGCAAATTCTCAAGGACCAACAACTTTTTGCAAAGTTTAGAAAATGCGAGTTTTGGTTAAAGTCTGTAGCTTTTCTTGGCCATATTGTTTCAAGTAAGCGTATTGAGGTAGATCATAAGAAGATGGATACGGTCAATAGTTGTCCTAGACCTCTATCTCCTTCGTATATTAGAAGTTTCTTGGGTTTGGTCGGTTACTATTGAAGATTTGTTGAGGGGTTCTCTTAAATTGCCTATCCTCTGACGACTTTGACTCAAAAGAAGGCTAAGTGCATATGGTATGAAGCATGTGAGAAGAGTTTTCAAGAGTTGAATGATAGACTTACTTTCGCTCCAGTGTTGACTCTACCGAAAGGGACTGATGGTTTTGTTGTTTATTGTAATGCCTCGAGAATCAGGCTAGGGTGTATGCTTATGCAGAATGTGAAATTTTTTGCCTATGCCTCAAGGCAACTTAATATTCATGAGAAGAATTATCCTACCCATGACCTTTAACTAGCGGCGGTTGTTTTTTCCTTAAAGATTTGGAGGCATTATTTGTATGGTGTTAATATAGATGTGTTTACCAACCACAAGAGTTTGCAATATGTGTTTAACTAGAAGAATCTAAATCTTTGCCAAAGAAGATAGCTTGAGTTATCAAAATAGTATGATATGAGTGTTCTCTACCACCTCGGTAAAGCTAATGTGGTGGCATATGTTGTTAGTCGGTTATCCATGGGTAGCATTGCTCATATTGAAGACAGAAAGAAAGAGTTGGTTCGAGATGTTCATAGATTGGCCCGGTTGGGTGTTCATTTAGTGGACTCCACCAAGGGTGGTGTTATGGTTCACAATGGTTCAAAATTGTCTTTTGTTGCGCATGTGAAAGCCAAGCAAGATCTTGATTCAATTTTGGCCAACTTAAAAGAAGCGGTGCTTAAGAAATACGTTGAGGCTTTTAACCAAGGGGAAATGGTGTACTTAGATATCAAGGCCTTTGTGTTTCCTAATGCTGATGACTTAAGGGAACAGATCTTGTCGGTATTCCATTAACCCAGGAGCCACCAAGATGTACCGTGATTCAGGGGAAGTCTATTGGTGGAATGGGATGAAGAAGAATATTGCGGAATTTGTGACTAAGTGTCCTAATTGTCAACAAGTGAAAGTGGAACATCAGAAACCGAGAGGGTTATCCCAAGACATTGGCATTCCTACTTGGAAGTGGGAAGATTTGAATATGGACTTTATTATTGGTTTGCCTCGCACTCGGAGACAACATGACTCGATTTGGGTTGTAGTGGATCGGATGATGAAATCGACTCATTTTATTCCCATCAAGGTTTCCTATTCGGCAGAGGATTATGATAAGTTGTACTTGAGAGAAATGGTAAAGTTGCATGGAGTACCTTTGTCCATTATGTCCGATCATGGTACCCAATTCACTTCTTAGTTTTGGAAGTATTTCTAAAAAGGTCTTGGTACTCGTGCTAAGCTTAGTACGACCTTTCATCCCCAAATCGATGGGCAAGCAGAGCGTACTATCCAAACTTTGGAAAATTGATTTTAAGGGTAATTGACGATCATTTTTCATTGATTGAGTTTGCTTATAACAATAGCTAGCACTCAAGTATTGATATGGCTCCATTTGAGGCTTTATATGGTAGGAGGTGTAGATATTATGTAGGGTGGTTTGAGGTGGGTGAAGTTTCCCTAATAGGTCCTAAGTTGGTGCATGAGGCCATAGAGAAGGTTTGACTCATTAGACAAAGGTTGAAAATAGCTCAAAGTCGGCAAAAGTCATATGCCGATGTGAGAAGAAGAGATCTTGAGTTTGATGTTCATGATAGGGTTTACTTGAAAATCTCACGCATGAAGGGCGTAATGAGGTTTGGTAAGAAAGGAAAGCTTAGTTTCCGATATGTAGGCCCATAGCAGATTTTGAGACGTGTTGGTAAGGTTGCTTATGGACTAGGTTTTCCTAATGAGTTGGCATCGGTGCATCTAGTTTTCCATGTCTCTATGTTGAAGAAATGTGTTGGTGATCCGACATCCATAGTTCCCTTAGAAGGTTTGGGAGTTAAGGAAAATATTTCTTTTGAAGAAGTTCCGGTTGAGATTTTAGACCAACAAGTCAAGAAGTTGAGAAATAAAGAAGTAGCTTTCGTGAAAGTGTTATGGAGGAATCAATTAGTTGAGGGTGCTACTTGGGAGGCCAAGGCCGATATGATGTCTAGATAACCTTACCTCTTTCCTTCCACTACTACTCTAGCTTGAGATAATGAGTTCCTCATGGTTTGTCCTTTGTTTTGGAGTCATGTGTCTTAAATGTTTCCATAATATCCTTACTATGCATCATTTATGAAGAGTTCAAGTTTTGAGAAAATGACTTAATTTGATCAATTTCTACATGTTTATGTGCATTTGAGTATGAATTGAATGTAGACTACATGATATGATGATGTGAGCATGTTTTGGCTTGGAGTCGATGTTTCCTCCTCAAATGTTAGCTTGGAGTTGATGTTTTCTCCTCGGATATGTGTATTGCATGCATGATGGGCTGATAGATTTAGTTTCACCCCTTTTATGATGTTTTGATTACGTCCTATCTTGGAGTTGATATTTCCTCCTTGGTTATATGCAATTAGATTAAGTTGCATTGATGGTTGGGTTGTTAGTTTCTCTCCGACTCTTTAGGTATTAGCTTGAAACTCATTCGAGGACGAATGATCCCAAGCGGGAGATATCGTGATACCTCGGATTCGAAAAAGGTCAAAGTATCAATTTTTAGAAGTTGGAGGTGCCATCCGACGGAGGCCACCCACGGCCCATGGATGGGACCACAGACCGTAGGTGTGGTCCATGGTTAGTCACCCCAACTTCAGGCAGAAAGTCCATAACCACGGCCTAACCAACAGACCATCGGTCGGACCACGGTCCATGATCAAGGGTCTGTAGGTCAGGACCCCAGAATCCAGCTTCTGACCATGGACGACGGTTGTGCAGGAAGGACCGTCGTCAGGTCACGGTCCGTCAGCAGTGGTCTGTAGGTAGGCAATTAATTTAGGGGTAGTTGGGTCTTTCCTTAATTATTTTATCCCTATACTACGTCAGTTTACCCTTCACTAAGACCCCTATATAAGTGCTTTCAACCCCCCAAATTAGTTCATTCACTTCATTCTCTTCAAATTCAACAAAAAGAAGAACAAGTCTCCTCTCCAAAATATTTCTCTCTCTGTAAAGCTTGAAGAAGAAGGATTCAATCTAGGATTTCAAGTCAAGTATCCATTCCTCCATTGAACATAAGCATTTGGCTTTGAGGTATGATAGTTTTCATCCATGGATTACCTCAATTCATGGAGTTCCCAAATTCTCTTATTTTCAAAGTTAGATATCCCCAATTAAGTTAGGGTTTTCTTCAACTGTCATGGGTTCTCCTGATTATTGATTTAAATGATTGAATTATCATCTCTTATGGATGAATTGATGAATTACTATGATTTTATGATGGTTCCACTATGAACCCATGTAATCCCTATATTTTCAAGTTATGATCATATAATGTGGGATTTTGATTATGAAGGAAGAATTTTATGAAACCAAGCATGTATTGATAAAATTACATGAATTTATGATGAAATCCATATCTAAGCATGTTTTCTAAATGTTGATGATTGAAAGTGGGTTGTGAACCTTGAAAGGTAAATTATGGAATTATTCATTTTCTTATGAAATCTATGCAATTGTTTTAAGGATGCTTAGAGAGTAAAGTATCAATGATGATGTTGTTGTTGTGTTTTTGAAAGGATTTTCTCATATATTGATGGAAGCATGATGTGAAAGGTTTCCTCGTATAATAAAGGGTTCTAAGGTTGAAAGGTCTTCTCACCTAATTTAATCAACGATTAAGAGTTATCCTAATGAGATCTAGCTTGAATTGGTTATTAAATGATACCTTTCCATGTATAATGACTTAGCTTGGATTGGCAAGATGACGTGCCCTTCCAAGGATAACAAGAACAAGTAAGAAATGACTATTCCGTGCGATTTATGCTTAGCACAGAGAGGATATTGAGATTGAAGATCTCCCGTTAGTAGAGGTCGGGTTTCTAGAAGCAATCTCCTTATCCCTTAAGTATGTGCCCCCATAGGATGATTGTCTAGATAGATATTAGCTAGTGGATCTACCTAAGCTATAAGTTCATGGTCCTTACCTTGGCAAGTAGGACAACCCTTTTCAGTGTGGGAGACACTGGGGGATCATGTTATAGCTCACATAGTCTCTATGTCGGTTAAGACTAATTCCCACAATAATAATGAACTAAGGTTACTTCAAGAAGTATCTCACATGTGTTCAAAGGTTTTAAAGATGTAAGCTTGCATTGACCATGTTTTATGATTTATGTTTTCTAACCCTTTTATATCATATTTTAGCTTGGTCAATTGCATGTCATGAAATGTTCATGATTTAAATGTGTTATACATAGCTATCATGCATGGTCCATTCTTTTGTACTAATGCATACTCTTGCCTACATTTCCCCAAATGTAGGGTCCAACAATCAGGTTTCTCAGTTTCGTGGTTAGTGGTTGATTGCGAGGCTCCCCAACTTTTGTGAGTCCTCATGCTTCGAGGACGGACTTTCATTGTTCTTAGTCTCTTTCTTATTTCCATTTTTGGACATGATGTATGGGCTAGGCCCAATTTCATTCTATTGTACTAGATGGCTAATGAGACGAGTGTTTTAGACTTCCGCTTTACTTTTATAAAACATTGGACTTGAAATGTTGTTTTTACCGCTTTTGTTCTATTTCTTATGTTATGCATGTTAAGTGGCTTGTATGGGGTCTCTTAGGGTCCTATACGCCATGTTACATCTAGGGGGTACCCCTGGGTCGTGACACTTAATATACCAAAATTTAAATTATAATGCGATAATTATAAGAAGGATCCGGAAACAAAAGAAATAGTACCATGGTTGAAAGCGAGACTGATACTAATTGAGGGAGAATTAACGTTTTGCAGCACTAAGATTATACAGTTTATTAGCCAATTATTGTCCATGATAATGCAATGATACTTTATCAAATTTATTACTCCCTCCGTTTCAAAGAGACTGACATCCTTTCCTTTATAGTCCGTTTAAAAAAGAATGGCCTCTTTCTTTTTTTTGGTAACATTTTAATTTCAGCTTTCCACTTGGCATGTTTAAGACCCCAAGATTAAAGGACAATTTTGTACATTTGACATAACTTTAATTTAGGACCACAAGATTCAAAAGTTTTCTTTATTTTCTTAAACTCCGTGCAAAGTCAAACTAGACCATTCTTTGTAAAACGGAGGGAGTATTATTCTTTTCCTCTCCAAGCAGATCTACTATAGGCACTCTACCAACCTCAATATTCCAACCAATAAGAATGGTCCAAAGTAATTAAGTTCATCAAGTTTAGCAACAAATTTTCAACAATGGCTTAAAGCTCATCAAATTAATCCACCACAATTTCTTAAACAAAGAAAAGATGTTACCTGAAGCACCGCGACTTATCTTCTGTCTAACGTGTCCTCTTGTTTTTATTTTTGTTTCCACTCAATTATAATCTAAATATGTTAAACCCCTTTAACTTATCTCAACATATGGGCCAAGTGGTATAGGGTATTAAATAAATTATGGAGTTGGTCCATTAACCACTTAATAAAAATAATTATTTAAAACTTACTCGCTAATTAAATAACTGTAATTAAATGAGTAATTCAAATTCTCATTTAAAATTTTACGGAAAGGATCTTTTATGAAAGAGAGATGATTAGTTTTCAATAGGCTTAAGTCATCGATGTCCCCTTAAAGTTGTCTGCATAATTCACTTAGACACTTCAACTAAAACTAGTACCTATTGAACACTTTTACCTATTCAAAAATTGTTCCTATTAGGTATTTTTTGATAATCAGCAAAAAATATGAAGAGTGTGTGATACACTTGCGCTGACGTGGCAAAACGGCTAATTAAAAAATAACATGTGGCACTGGGCCCCCAAAAATATAAAAACAAATAAAATTTTGTTTAAAATTATTTCAAACACCTTTATATCTAAAAAAAATTTAAATAAGAAAAGAAAAAAAAATGAAAATGTCAACCTATTCTACAGAACTCCACCCCTACCAAACCCCCTTTCATCTTCATCTTCTTCCCAAAACATATTCTTTCTCAAATCACAAAACCTATTTTCTTTTCAACTAACTTGAAGATTAAACTTTTTTTTTAAATTATATATTTTCATACTAAGAGTGAAGAAGAAAGAAAATTTTGCCGGTGGTTATTCAATTCTACATCGATGACAAAAAGAAATTAATAGCTCAAAAATTAATTCTTTCAAATTTTCAAATGTCATTTTTGATAAATTTAATGGGTTTATATTTGAATTTGACTAAAAATATTTGTTCAAAAATTTTGATAAAAAAATATCAGCTAACTTTTTTTATATGTAAAAATCATTTATCATCTTTCTTCTTCTTCATATTTATTCCATTATTTTTATGAGATTTAAAATAAATCATACAAAAGAAAGTCTTTCTTTCAAATATGAATCGTATGATTTCGTCATAGTTGATTTTCACTTATCTTCAAATTTGGAAGAAATAATATATTTTTTTATAAAAAAAAAAGACAAACAATGTTGGAGCTAAAATGGAGAAAGTTTTGCAAACTAAATTTTGAAGAAGATGAGTAGTAGGGGGTGGGGTGCTCTTCTTTTTTTGAAAAAAGTGTAAATGAAAGAAGAAAAAATATATTTAAGTTAATTATAGTGTCAAGTGTCAATAAAAGAAGAAAAAATGTAAAAAAAAAGTTTAAAAAATGCTATTTTGAATCTTTTCACGCGCTTCAGGGAAGTGCAAAACACATTTTTTGCCATATCAGCGTTTTGATTTTAATAGGTAACTGTTTTGAACAATTTAGGTATTCAATAGGTACAAGTCCTAGTTAAGATGTGTAAGTGAATTATGTGGACAACTTCAAAGAGTTATTGATGACTTGAACCTTTTCAAAATGACCTAAAGGGTCATTACAATTACTGCCATAATTTTTAACCTTTGTCATACAATATTTAAAATTATACTCTGCATCCATAGAACCGACCTTACATCTAACGATGCGCGCTTGTGCTATTCTCTCTTGTACTTTACCTATACTATTCATGTTTTATGATTTCATCCTTCACTGGCTACCTCTGCAGTGCACCATTTTTCTTTATTTCCATTAACCCTCCCGGGTAAGACTTGCATTGTTCGCCTAATTTAGGATGAAGCACCAATGGAAAATAAATATTATTTTGAAGCATTAGACATGACCTTGAGGGACATTCTCCGAGGTAGGTATGAAAATAGATTTGACAGGCCTTTTGGGGGACTAAGATCTTATGTGGTGGTGATTTCAGACAAATATTGCCAGTTATTCCAAAAGAAACAAGATCCGACATTGTTGATGCATCACTAAACTCTTCACACTTGTGGCCCTTCTTCTCTATTTATAAACTGAAGGAAAATATGAGACTTACTTGTGGAACAGTGATGGGTTTTGATGCTGAAAATATAGTAAGTTTTGCTAAATGGTTATTGGAGGTTGAAGATGGATCCGTTTATACAGATAATAAGAAGGAACTCATTTATAAACTGAAGGAAAATATGAGACTTACTTGTGGAACAGTGATCGGTTCTGATGCTGAAAATATAGTAAGTTTGGCTAAATGGTTATTGGAGGTTGAAGATGGATCCGTTTATACAGATAATAAGAAGGAACTCATTAAGTTGACGCCTAATGTAGGCATTGCACCATCACACAATCATGTGGAATCAATTGTAGATAGAGTATATCTATCCCTATTACAAAAGTAGAACGACCTCGTATACTTGGAATGAGCCATACTCACACAAAAAATTAAAATGTTTCATGAACTGAATGAAAAAATTATGGAAATGATACCACCGGAAGGAAGAACTTATTATAGCTCTGACAATGTGAGCAAAGCAAGTGTGAGCACTACTGAGGAAGATATATCGTACCCAACCAAATTCCTTAACAACTTACAATTCCCAGGCATCCCTAACCATGACATACACTTAAAAGTAGGAAGTCTGGTTATGTTTCCTACAAATCTAAAACAAACAGAAGGCCTCTCCAACGGTACAAGATTAATTATCACACATCTTGGAAAATGGTCTGTTAATGCTAACATCATCTCTGGTAAGCACATCGGCCCTAGAGTCACGATACCAAAAATTATCATGTCTCCAAACGATTAAAAGTGGCCATTCAAGCTTAACTGACGCCAACTTCCTTTAGTACCCTGTTATGCTATGAAAATCAATAAGAGCCAAGGACAAACTCTTCAAAGAGTTGGATAGTATCTTCCAAAGCATGTATTCACACATAGACAATTATATGTAACAACAAGAGAATGATTGACAATCTTCAATTGGGACGAGGACACGGAAGACCATACATACATTAAAATATTGTTTACAAAGAAATCTTTCAGAATGTGTGTCCAAGACTTGTGGAAAGACGGGAGGTATTTCTTAACATTGACCGTTAACTGTAGCTTTTTAAAAGTATCCTTACGTAGAAAAATAACAGAAATAACTTTCTAGAATGACGCACATTTAGATAACTAGCCATACAAAAGAGGATTCGTGATATAGATGGAATGGGAAGGCCTCTGAACATAACCACATACAGGTTCAATATGGCATTGTCAATCCAGAAAATGATGAATTTGTTGCAAATACATGCATTGGAGGTCACCACTAACCTAATGAATTCTCATAGGAAATTTACGCGAGGACAATATGGAAAACATATGGACATGAATCAGAGGAAATTTAAGGACAATTGCCTTGCCATCATCATAATTGTGGTTCAGGGAATGTGTTTGAGGGTCATTTGACATTGGAAACATCAATACTTCAGGCATGACGGATTGTCCATGCTCTAAAAATAGCATCCAGGGTGAATAATGGAATGTGGTAAATTGCAACGGAGCTGTCGTATACTCAAATATAAGTGAAACATGGAGATTATTCACCAAAAATTGAACAATATTGAAACAGGGATTGACATATAAGTCGATACAAATAATAAAAATGCAAAATAAATCCTACACAATGATTTCCATTTTACTATTGAGTATATGGAAGTTAGGCATAACACTTTGCAGGGAATACATTTAGAATTTTATGTGGTATGTATTATTTCATGATGTGAAAAATTATTTAAATATAAGGATACACAATTAATGCATCAGTATAATGAAGTGAGGTTGAACTTATGATGAATAGGTACAATGATTTCTATTGTGGAAAGAGATACTTTCACTAGAGTCATGATGATTGAAGATCGCAACGCGTCTGCGTGGAGGTAGCAGCACTAAATCCAACACTTGCGTGCATGAACGCCTAGGCAATATAGCAACAACCTGTGCATATTGATATTGTTCACGCTAGTAGATATTACAGTTCCGATGAGGCCACCTATGATAGACAAGGTTGATGTGGTCCCATGATACAAGCCGATAATAAACGGAAAAACATATGTGGATCACTGTTACTACTCGTACCACAAATCGATGTGATTACATTTTGTACCTCACCATTGGATGAGGCATCTACTATGATGCAATAGATTACAGTGTTGTATACGTACTGTATTGCAGCTCATTACACCTTGGAAACTCCATTACTTCGGGCAGGACAGATTGTCCATCGTGCATATAGAGCGTGCAGGGTGACTTACGGGACGTGCCAAAATGCAACAGACCTGTAATATTATCAAATGAAAGTGAAAGATGGAGGTTAACCATAAAAAAATGAAGAAATCGGAAACAACGAACAATGAAATTTAGTTGACCTTATCATGAATAGGTTCAAAGATGTATATGGCGTGAAAAAAGAACACTATAACTACATTAATTACACTTTATGATCGCCAGACGGACATGCGGAGGCAGGGGCGGATCTACGTTGAACCAAAGGGGTTCATCCGAACCCCCATCGTCGAAAAATTACACTATATATATACGATTAAATTTTTTATTTATGTGTATATATATAATATTGAACCCCCTGAACATACACCAAAGGCGTAGCTCAGCGGCGTTGGGGGTTCAAGAATTCGCGCTCCTGACCGTTAGGTCGCGTGTTCGAATCCGAACAGAGGCAATTTTTTATCAGCCTTTTATTTTAGGCGGGAATTTAAAATTTATTAGTTTAATCCCTAATTATAAAGTCAAATATTAAAAAGCCCTTTTCTTCTTTATTAAAAACCTGATAATCCCTAATTACAAAGTCAAATATTAAAAAACCCTTTTCTTCTTTTAGGATTTTTTCACGTTTTATTTTTTTCATTGTTCTTCTTCCTTGCTCTGGCTGCTGCTTGTCACTACAGGCTGCTGCTGGCTGCTGCTTGTCACTACAGGCTGCTGCTAGCTGCTCCTTGTCACTGCTGCTTGGTCATTATTGAAATCTTGAAGTCTATATCCGCAATCGTTTCTTTCATCTCCATTAATAATTACTTTGGTATGTTTTTGGTTCCCTTTTTTCTTACTAGATTTCTATATACCTTATTTCGTTATTTCTTGATGTGCTTTCTTTTAGTTGGCTGAATTATTGATATCATTGAAGTTTCATTTTTTTTGTTTGGCTAATTTAATATATTTTCTTAATCTAAAATTGGAGAGATAGAGAAATATAATGTAATAATCCAATAACCATTGCTTAAGCTTTTTGGTTTTGGTCCTTCTTGTGTGTATGTTTTTTTTAAAAATAGTTTTGACTTTTGAATGTGTGTTTATTTCTCTTAAATTCTAACTAAACTTTTACTTTACAATCCAGTCTTAATATTCAATGAAGAAGTATTTTACCCCAATATCGAAATCAAGTTTAGCCTCTCATAGTCATAGTCAATCTAACCAAGAAGAAAATGTCAATCATTCTGAAGTACCATCACATTCTTCTCAAGAATTTGATTTGAGTACTTTAAAGTTTGATCCCGGTGAAAGAACTCCAATATTGAATTATCATCCAAATCATCGTGATGTTATTAGAAGGGCATACCTTGTGAAT
>JAJOOD010011634.1:0-83649 GCA_029582525.1 Solanum tacnaense | reverse complement strand
TTTAAGTTGTGTACGAGATTAGTCCCGAAATTTGTACTCTAAAGTATTAGATGGTTTTGAGACATCATGTATAAAGTCTAGAAAGTCTTCCGCTTGCTATTTTTAATTAAATGTCTTCTTTGTAAAGAAAGTTTTTAATTCCTTATGGTTTTTAGTGTCTATGTGATGAATGAATGCTAAGAGGCTTGTATTAGACCTCTTCGAGGTCGAGTACGCCGGTTATGACTAGGGGGTGCTCTCGGGTCGTGACTTATACAAACTATAGGTTTGGAGCACTTAAATTCACCAAGTTATCATTCTCAAGTCAAGGGCAGCACGATCGAAACAAAATAAGTAAATTAAGTAAACAATATACAAGGAGTATCAAGTTCAATATATAAATGTCCAAATGTCAAGAATGCTCATATCACAACTTTTCAAGAGATTCAATAACAAGGCTCACCCAATACATACATCATGTCGTCACACCAAGCACGAGCAGATATCAAGAAGGGTCAAAACCCAATAATCAAGAGAACCAAGAACCATATTAAAAAAATGGCTTCCTAGTTCGTACTTAAAATGGACAACTTCCATTCTTAAGACGAACTAAAAATCCAGAGTCAAGATGGCAAAAGATCCGAACCAAGAGGCATGCCAAGAGTGACAAAGTCACAGCCACAAGAATGAAAAGGTCCCAACAAGAGTGATAAGTGATCAAACAATTCGTACCAGTGGGCGAGTTACATAGGCGCCTTTAATGTATTAAAGAATACCAATACGACAATGCAAAGTGACAAGAGGTAACCAAGGTACCAAGATAACTTCCAGATATACCAGCAGTTAAAAAGAGTACAAGTATAAGTTTATACACAAACCTCAGTTCTTTAGCATAAAAACAGTCCAACAAAACTCCACGAGTCAAACCGTAGACCTAGCAGCGTATCAAAGTCTTCAACTTGTACACGAGGATATACAACCTTAAAAAAATGAATTCAATAACTTATTTACTTCTAGCAGCTCAATAATGATGACGTAAAATAGGGTTATCATCACAAGTAAGCCTAGCCTATAGAAATACGACTATGCTCCCAAACAGTAAAATCTGGTCATCCTACTGCACCATGTCGCAACTAAGATTTGAAATGGCAAACGACAATATTGGATTGTATACTCTTCATGAAAGATGTAGGGACTTCTCTAAAGGTTGCAAAAATCCAAGAATCACTGCAAAATGTATTTTGGATAAAAAGATATATTCAAAACACTAACAGTTGTCCATACATAATTTTAAACTTCAGAATCTGGACAGAACTTGTCCTATGATGCGTCCCATATTTCGAATCCATAACAACTAAATTAGAGTTTAACAAAAACATAAGAGTTGTACATATACGAATTATCTTTCCGAATAATATTTATTCAGAGTAAAAAAAGTTCTACAGAATGAGTTATGCTTAATCTACTAAACGCTACCCAGCTCAAAAATAGGTTTTACCACTTACCAAAGAGAAAAGTGTAACTCAATTTCCAGCCAAAAGGACCAAGATTTTCTCTTGTGATCTTGAAGAACAACAGGTTAGATAATGTTCCAAGGGACTTATACTTCAAATGAGACGAATGTCCTAAGAGGAGGTGTCAAAATATAGTAACACAGGAGGTGCTTATCATATACACAGCTGTCCATAAAAGTTGGCTGCCGAAATACTTGTCTGCTGCCCAAATGCATACATATACACCTATATATATATATCCTTCACCTCCTTATAAAGCTATATATATTTCTAATTAAAACATTACGCAAATACCCCCATATAATACATTAAATTACGACGACAATTATTTTAAGCAAGGTTGCAAATATAACATTATTTCAAGTACCCAAAATGAGAATTAAACATATTGTAATAATTAAGCAGTGGTTTATCGACATGTGACTCTTGTTAGCATTTTTGGGGTGTTACAGTGTGCATTGATTATAGGCAGTTGAACAAGGTCACAATTAAGAATAAGTATCCCATCCCTAGATTTGATGACTTGTTTGACCAACTTTAGGGTGCTAGTCATTTCTCAAAGATAGACCTCAGATCGGGTTATCATCAACTCAAAGTCAAAGAGAGTGACATTCCGAAGATAGCCTTCAGAACTTGGTATGGTCATTATGAATTTGTAGTTATGTCATTTGGACTAACCAATGCTCCTGCAACTTTCATGGACTTGACTAACAGAGTGTTCAAGTAATATTTGGACTTGTTCGTTATCATCTTTATTGATGATATCCTCATTTACTCTAGGAATGAGAAAGAACATGCGAACCATTTGAGGATTGTCCTGCAAACTCTCATAGATCGTCAGTTCTTCGCTAAGTTTAGCAAATGTGAGTTTTGGTTGCAATCCGTTGCTTTCCTTGGTCATCTAGTTTCTAGTGAAGGGATTCGAGTCGATTCAAAGAAAATAGAAGCAATGAAACAATGGCACAGACCTACCTCTCTTACAGATATCAAAAGCTTCTTGGGTCTAGCGGGTTATTCCAGAAGGTTCGTGGAAGGGGTTTCATCCATATCCTCTCCATTGACTAACTTGACTTAGAAAAAGGTGAAGTTCCAGTGGTCAAATGAATTTGAGAAAATCTTCGCATAATTGAAAATTAGGTAGACTAACACTCCTATTTCGACTATACCAGAGGGTTGAGACGGTTATGTTATCTATTTTGACGCGTACAGAGTCAGGCTAGGTTATGTGGTGATGCAACGAAGTAAGGTTATAACTTATGCGTCTAGACAGATTAAGGTGCATGAGAAGAACTATTCAACTCATGACCTCGAGCTTGCAGCAGTAGTGTTTGCACTTAAGATTTGAAGACATTACTTGTATGGTGTTCACGTAGATGTGTTCACCGACCATTAGAGCCTTTAGTATGTGTTCTCCCAGAAAGAGTTGAATTTTTTCTAGAGAAGATGGTTTTAGTTCCTCAAGGATTATGATATGAGTGTGCATTACCATCCTTGTAAGTCCAATGTAGTAGCAAATGCTCTAAGTAGACTATCTCTGGGTAGTGTAGCACATGTAGAGGATGAAAGAAAAGAGCTAGCAAAGGATGTTCAAACACTTGTTCACTTAGGAGTTCATCTTATAAGGATATCAGATTGTAGTGTAACAGTTTAGAATCGGGTGAAATCTTCCTTGCTAGTGGAGGTGAAGGAAAAGGAAGAAAGTGATTCGATATTGTTTCAACTAAAGGATGCAATCCATCAGCAGAGAGTTGAGGCTTTCTCCTAAGGGGGAGATGGTGTGATTCACTATTAGGGTCGATTATGTGTTCCTAAGGTGGGTGAGCTGAGACAACAGATTTTTGCAGAAGCCCATAACTCAAGATATTCTATTCATCCAGGCACCACTAAGATGTACCTTGATCTGCGGGAAGTCTATTGAAGGATTGGTATGAAAAGAGATATAGTAGATTTTGTGACTAAGTGCCCCAATTGCCAGCAAGTCAAGGTAGAACATCAGAAGCTAGAAGGTATGACTCAAGAGATCAACATTCCTACTTGTAACTGGGAAGTGATCAACATGGACTTCATTACAGGTTTACCTCGTACTCAAAGACAACATGACTCCATTTGGGTGATAGTTGATAGACTCACTAAGTCTGTGCGCTTTTTCGCTGTTAAGACTCTTGACTCGATGGAGGACTACGCCAACCTTTACATTAATGACATAGTCAGGTTGCATGCGATACCATTTTCTATCATCTCAGATAGAGGTCCTCAGTTTACCTATCATTTCTGGATATCATTTCAGAAAGGTCTTGGTACTCCGGTTAACCTTAGCACATCATTTCATCCGTTTATGGATGCTCTAACAGAGCGTACCCTTCAAACCATAGAGGACATGTTGATAGCTTGCATTATCATTTATGGGTAGTTGGGATGATTACCTTCCTCTTATAGAGTTAGCCTACAATAATAGTTACCATTCAAACATTTAGATGGTCCCTTATGAGGCATTGTATAGGCGTAGATGTAGATTTCCAGTTGGTTGGATTGAAGTAGGTGAAGCAGCCTTGATAGGGCCAGATTTAGTTCATGATGCTATGGAGAAAGTGCAACTCATTAGAGATAGACTCAGGACAACAGAGTCACCAGAAGTCCTATGCAGACGTAAGGAGAAGGAAACTGGAGTATCAAGTTTATGATTGGGTTTTCCTGAAAGTGTCACCTATGAAAGGGGTGATGAGATTTGGCAAGAGAGGGAAACTCAGTCCTAGATATGTAGGCCCTTACAAGATCTTGAAAAGGGTTGGTAAAGTGACTTATGAGTTAGAGTTGCCAACAGAACTAGCAACAATGTATCCGGTTTTTCACATTTCGTTGTTGAAGAAGTGTGTGGGTGATCTAGCATCTATTGTACCTTTATAAAGTGTGGCAGTGAAGGATGGTCTAACTTATGAAGAGGTACCAATTGAAATCCTTGATCGTGAGGTTCGAAGGTTGACAAACAAGGAAGTCGCTTCAGTCAAGGTTTTCTGGAGGAGTTAGTCTGTGGAGGGAGCTACTTGGGAAGCAGAAGCAGCCATGAAGGCCAAGTATCCTCACCTCTTGCATTTCGATTCCAGTCCAGCTTGAGGTAATAGTTCCTATTCAGTTTTGCAGTCATTAATGCGCAGTTTCAGTCTTAGTATTATGTTCCTTCAGTTTGTACTGGTATTTTCAGCGTATTTGCATGTTGTTGGAACTTAGTTTAGTCAGAAATCAGTTTTCAGTACTTAGTGATAGGGTTTGCAGCTTTTCCTCTCTATTTCAGCTAGATTAGCCTTCATTCGAGGACGAATGTTCCCAAGGGGGAGATATTATAACACTTCAAAAACCAGACCTAGAAAAAAAATGCAGAAAAGTACCTGATCCAGTGAACCACAACAGGGTTCATGAACCGTGATAGGATCAACGGTCTGTTGACCTTCCCATGGTGGTGAGTTGGACTTCACCAGGCCCAGATGTAAGACCACGGGACTCTTCACAGGCCGTGGTCTTGACGACGGACCGTGGTGGCATCCGTAGTGGCTTAGCTAGTATCCCCCAAACCTAGCCCTGAGACCCCCCACACCTAAGTGAGGACCACAAGGACCTTCACGGTCCGTGGTCCTGATGATGGATCGTGGGGGCATTTGTGAAGTCCAACCAGTAGGCCTTCCAGACCATAGCCTCCAGACCTCAGCCCAAGTGAGGACCACGGGGACCTTCACGGTCTGTGGTCCTCTACATGGGCTGTGGTAGGAGCTCGTGGACCCGACCCTAGAACCACCAGCTACTGCCCAACGACCACGACCGGTCCCACGGTCCATGGTCCCTTTTATGGTCAGTGAATGTGGCTGTGGTCAAACTCGTCATAATTTTAAGTGGTGTTATTTCGGTCTTTCCCCTATTCGTTGTGCACCTAAAATACGTCGTTTGACCCCTAAACTACGTGGTTTTGGTCTATTTTAGCCTAGAGACATAACTAGAACTTACCCTAAGTCAGATCATTCTTCAAAACTTACAGAAATTAGAACGTAAGAGGAGAAAGATGTCAAGAACCCTAGTTCAAGAACGCAGTAATGTTCCATCAGTTCCAGGCCCCAAAATCAAAAGATTTCTTCGTGGAATTTATCACCAGGTATGTGGGATTTCACTAGTGGGTTCCTTTCACCCATTGGGTCCCTAGATTTCAGTCAGAATCTTGATTCCCTTAATGTTATATAGACCTAGGGTTTCTTGAATGTTAGAATTGTTGGGTTTTTAGCTAATTAGAATGATCCAAATCATATTATCATGTTATAGTAATGTTTTGCCCAGATTCATGCATAAACTCTAAACCCTAGCTATGTAGTTCTTTAGTTCATGAATTACACATGTTAGGTCAGTTAATTCAGTTACATATGAACTTGCCTCAGTTTTTTAATGCATTATTATCAACATATTAATGTTGCATTCTCAGTTTGCATGTCAGTTTTGAGCTATCCAGTATTACAACATTTCAGTCATAAAGTGTTTACTACTTAATCATGAAGCTTAATACCGAGTGGACTAGGGTTAGTCACCCTCAAGTCCCAAAACTACATTCCCCGTAGGTTGTATGTCCCCTCTGTGGGCATCATTTTAGTGATCACGCCAGCATGCCTTTATATCTCTTGCAGGGTATATTGTGTCCTCTGGATGTGCCGTATACATCGGACTCCACATTTAGCTCATGTGGTTTTATATTGGTTATTAGTAGCTCCCTTACAATTCATCCAGATTCTATTGCATTGCCCATGTTATCAGTATAGTTCAGTATTCAGTCTCATCATGTTATAAACTTTGACATTACATTCAGTTTAGTCATGTACATTACTTTTTGTATCCTTATCATGTTCAGATTATACTATTGCCTTATTGCTTGTTCAGTTATGTTATTATTCAGTTTTATTCTATCTTATATGCTCACTACCTTTCATTTACTGATGCATACTCTGTGCTACATCTTCTCGTGATGTAGGTTAAGGTCCTCAGCAGTCAGATCACGCATAGATCAGTTCCCGATCTTCAGTTCAGCAGCATCAGTGGTGAGTCCTCATTCTTTGAGATTCAGTGACATGATTGTGTTCTTGCTTTTAGTTTAAAATTAAGTTTTGTTAGATCAAGCTGGGGCATGTCCCTGCATTTCTAGTCAGTTTAGAGGCTTGATTCAGACATTGTTAGTTTCAGCTTAGTATTAGAGTTTGACCTTTCTTTTCTATTATAACTCTCAGTTTCTTATATTCAGATTTAGTATACGGGTATTCCCCATTATTTCTTATTTTCACATGATTTAGCTTCCGCACAATATTTCTTTACTTCACTTTGTCTTTAGTATGCTTATGATTATGCCAGCAGGGTTAGCTTGGGGTCTTTTATAATCCTTGGTCCCATTTTGTGTCCAGCGGGTATCCTCGGGTGTGACAATGAGAATCAGAAGAGTCATATGCATGAATTCCATAATGTTCTTTAGACCCTCGAGTCGATTCGTTCATGCCCATAAATTATGCTTGAACTCCATAATTTTAGTAACTTTGAGAGGAATAGTATCTTCAAGTTCTACGTCATGAGTATTTATTTCATAATCCTTTCAAGATTATATTCCTAATCATGGGACGATTACATGTTACCCATGAAGTCCTTGAGTTGTGTAGTTCATGCCCATAACTCCACATGAAGGAACTATGTATTCTGAAAGAGTAAATATTTTCACATTAAAGCAATAGAGAAAACACTGATTTCCAAGAGAGCCTTTGAGTTAGTTTTTGAGGAATTATTTGAAACCACATAAAGAGTTATGTTTTTAAACATATGAGCTAGTTACATTTTGGGAGTAGTATTGAGCACCGATTTGGGGACGAGTTTGAGTTCAGATAATTCACTTAGTAGTTAGGTTCTATACCCCAGCAAGGTGTACGCCGGCCCTGGCAGGTGAGGCAAAACGTTGTATCATCAGATAGCTCATAGTGATGGTTGTCGGTTAGAGAAACTCCCACACAGATAGTTTATATTTTTATATACACTGATTTTACCATGTATTTTCATATACAAGTAGAGTTTATCTTGTATCCTTGCTTACAAACTGAGTTACTATTATATTTCAATACATTGAGTTGCTTTCTACAGTTTTAATATATTTCCATACATTGCATATGTATTGTTGCTTTATATTGAGTTGAGTATCCAGAGTTGAGTACCCAGAGTCTAGTATCTTATTGTCGAGTTGATCCTTATTTCACTAAGTTGAATATCTTATTGTTGAGTTGAGGCTTATTTCACTAAGGGCGTGTTCGGTATGAAGGAAAATGTTTTCTTGGAAAACAAGTAGACTTTGGACTTATTTTCTGATGTTTGGTTAGTGAGTAGAAAATATTTTCCGGAATTTTATTTTAGTGTTTGATTTAATCATGAATTTTTTTTTGAGAAAATATCTTTTATTTTTGAAAACAAAATTAATTTTTTTTTTGGAGGAGGTGTGGGGCTGATGGGAGTGGGGGTGGGGGTGGATGGGGTGAAATAATAAAAATTTGAAATTGAAAATATTTTTTAAAAAAAACTTAAATTATTTTGGAGGGGACGGGAGGTCGGGGGTAGGGGCAGGGGGGTGAAAAATTAAAAGTTTGAAATTGAAAATATTTTTAAAAATAAACTTAAATTTTTTTTTGGAAAGGGTGGGGGGTGACTTAGGGGGTGGGGTGGCACGGGAGAGGGTGGGGGTGGGGTGAAAAGAAAATTTTGAAATTGGAAATATTTTTTAAAAACACACTTATTTTAATGTTTGGGGAGAGGGGTAGGGGGTGAGGCTGGGGTAAAAAATAAAAAGTTAATGTCTAAAATACTTTTGTTTAAAAAGCTTTAAATTTAATTTTTTGAACAAAAAAAGTTGACTTTTTTAAAAGAAAAATTGTAATTTGAAGTTGGAGGAGAGTTTTGGAAAATATTTTCCTTAAATTTTGAAGGGAAGCCATTTTCCTTAAATATGTGGAAACTGAGTTGATTTGGTAAACATTTTACCCAATCAAACATGAGAAAATTGGAAAACATTTTCCAAAAAATGTTTTCTTTAATACCAAACACATCCTCAGTTGAATATCTTTTTATTGAGTCGAGCCTTATTTCACTGAGTTGAATATCTTATTGTTGAGTTGAGCCCTATTTTCTCTGAGTTGAGTTGAGTTGAGTGAATTGAGAAGAGGTAAGTATGTTGCTATTCTACTAGTTCAAGTGTACGTGATGCTTTAGAATTACCCTTAGATGCTCGTACATTCCATGTACTGAGCCATTTGGCCTGCATCATTCATGAAGCAGATACAATTGCTCAAGATCATCAACATGCGCTTCGTTGATACCACATGCAGTTTGAGTTAGCTATGGTGAGACTTCTTGCTTCCGGAGGGTTCCACTTGTACTTTCAGTTATATTAGTTATTAGGATGTCGTGGGTCTTGTCCCAACTTCCATATTTCTCAGTTAGAGGCTTCATAGAAAGATAATAGAGTTTCAGAAGTCTGTTCATTTATTTTGTTAAATGTTTTAAAGACTTAAGTTGCCTATTTTATGGCGAGTTTAATATATTATTTTTATTGAGTTTCATGAATTATGTTCAGTTCTAAGCTTTTGTATGCTTGAGTTAGTTTTACGCTTGTAGTCAGCCAGGATGAGGGTTCACTTGGGGACCAACAATGGTTCTCGAGTTCCGTCCACGTCAAGGGTGTAGGCTCAGGTCGTGACATTTTGCCCTTAAGAATGACGTCAACCGCTCTATCATTGGGCAAAATTGGACAATAGGCATAATCGGGGTTACTCAAACTTCACCCGTACTAGACCCAACAACGAAATCAACGTGACCCACAAAATTTCATCAATTTAACACATGGGATTTCAAAATTCGAGGCTTACAACACAAAATAAAACACAATATAGTCAAGCAAAACCACAACCACTCAACCACGGTAATGATCACGGATTTGAAGTTACCAAAATATAAAGGATGGGGTTCGGATAACCAACCTCAAAAGCAGACGGTTGAAAAGCTAGGCGAGCAAACTACCAAAATTCCCCCTGAAATATTGATCCAACAAAAAAATGCAAGAGATGCGAGAAATATAATCTACAGTGCAGTTGTGAAACTGTAGAAGTCGAAAAGTATGAAATGGGAAAGAGTTTTGAATTTACAAACGGTTCAGGCCCTTTTGACTCTTGAATTTGTGCGCAAGTCGGCGACGCGCCAAATGACGCTTTAGCCTGCCGAGTTTTACAGAACCTCTATTTAACTAGACGGTTCCAATGGCTATCCAAGTTGGGCTCACCGAATTATTCGGCGAGTCGCCGACTTGTCCTTGAGCTCTCCTAACTATTCTTCTTCCAAAATTTCAACTTTTCAACCTGCAAATTGAAAACCCGTTATTCAAACAACAATAAGAAAAGATTAAACACATGAGTTGCCTCCCATGAAATGACTTATTTAACGTCGTGGCATGACATGGATATGCTTTCAAGGTTAATTATTCCGGTTAGCCAAGGTATCACTTGGTAGACCCCCTTTTGGCCTTGGGTTCAAATGAGATGATATTTGACCCATTTGCATTTCCAGTTGTTTAAGGGACACCGAGTGAGAGGTAACAATCTGGTTTAGTGTGGAAACATCCTCTTTCATTTATTTAAGCACCTTGTCCGATCCTTCAACTTTATTGAGAATGCGTGCAAGCATATCTTCTGTGCAAAATTTCTTCGTGTTAGCCTTTTGCTCTTTTCCCTTTTGACGCACATGGGGATGAACATATCTCTCTTTGTCACCATGACGCTCCCTCCAGTTTGTACCACGGTCGCGCCACTCCCTATCACAATCCTTCCAACCTTCATCACGCTCTCTATTCCATCTTTGGTTTCCACATGGCCTTGAATAATTTTGGCATAATACTCCTCCCTGATTTGCTAGAAAGTGTATTTTTTCATTGTACAACCCTTCAAAGTGTGCATCATCAGGATTCACGGGGCTAACTCCAACAACATTTATAGCTTTAGAATCCCTACCCATTAGATGTTTAGACAAAAGGTCCATTTGGGTGATCATTTTATCCATGTTTTCATCTCGCTCTTGGTTTTTTTCTATTTGTCCCTCTGTCATCCAGAAAATCAAAGGAGTAACCTCATCCTCCCAACTATACAAAGCTCAGTTTCTCTTCGTCATCCCATCAAGGAGAATTGATGCTATCTCAAAAGGTTGCTGCGTAATACCTCCTTGGACAAGTTGATCAGCCACACCTTTGTTCACCGAGTCTAGACTCCGGTAGAACTATTGTTATAACACGTTGTTTGGAAGCCCATGAGTCGGACATTGGAGTAATAACTTCTAAAACCTCAGCCCTGTTTAGTGGATTGGTTCACCATCAAAACATTTAGAACCTTGAATATTGTCTCTCAATGCCATCATCCTTGCAGGAGGGAAAAACCTTATGTAAAACGCCTTGGTAAGCTCGTCCCAAGATGTAATATAATCCCTCGGTAAATGATACTCTCAAATTACACCTCTTTTTAGAAGCATAAGCGATCGTTATCACGTAAACAACCCAACTTGTAGGTTGGGGTCAATCCCATGAGGAATATGGTTTAGACTTAAGTTCAATAATGATTATATTCATTTAGCCAATGTATTTCTGAGACAAATAAGTAAAAAAGGGGAGGGGGGAATTTGTGTAACAAATTTTCGAAATTCTGAAAGTAATTAGTAAGCAAGATTCAAACATTTGTTGTTATCAAATTGAGAAGGAAACTAGGGCGTACGTGTTCCCCAAAAGCTCATAACTCTGTAATCCTAGTAATAGGAATCCCTTCCTAGTGTATTACATCGAAAGTGATAATTTATGTATCTCTAAATCCTTGGTCCGGCATCTAGAGAATTTCACCCCGCACCTTGGTCCGGCTACGTGTGTATAATTTACTAACCCTTACCATTACCTCATATTAGATGTCACATCGATGTATGGCATAGTTTTCACCCTCGCACCAATCGACATTAATTCTATTAGATAGTATCACAATAAATCTATGTTGATAATTATTTATTTATTAACTACCTCCTTGGTCCGGCAACTAGCAACAAGGCGAGTTCTAACGTTGCGCGCCGTTAAAACAACTTCTAGATGAAAGAATTATCAATGAATGCAAAACACTATTCGGGAATTACTTAGTTACTATTCATACTTCGTTAATCGCTCACGGTTCCCACAACCCTAGTTGTGAATTTAGTTACCCATATTAGCAAGAAAATAATTCATCATGTTTGAAGAATAAATTATGAACTTACGTAGTAGAGTAGAATAATCCCAAAATTTCAACTTGAATTTCAAAGTAAAAATCACCAAAACATGCCTAGGAAATTAAGAATTGCTAAAGTTGAAAGTTAATCTCCCAAGCCAAAAACTAGAACAAAAATAATAATCTCTCTCCTCCAAAAACGAGGTTTACATACTCTATATATAGAAAAATAAGTCCTAACTAAATATTAAACGAAATAAGGAAATAAAGATACAGGACGAATCTTCATTCTACGAGACTGACCTACGGTCCTTAAGTCGATCTACGGTCCATAGGTCCCTTCCGTTGCTCAGGACTTCGGCAATTTTTCTTTCTTCAAAATCTGCAAAATCTCTGTCGCAATCGACGATTCAACAGTACAGACCGTAAGTCTGGCTACGGTCCGTAACTCTTCTTTGTAACGCTACACTTAGATATATTCAGGATCAGGTAATGGAACCAATCTCTAAATGATTTGACGGAGCAATAGTACGGTCCGTAAGTCACAACCGTGGTTCCACACTTGGTCAACAATTCCCTGATCTTCAGCAATGCCTTTCCTGCCCTTCTACAACTATCATCTACGGAGCGTAAATGGACCTACGGTCCATAAGTTGCCTTCGTAGATGCCCTTTTCTGCACTTCTTTCAGTTGTGCCTTCAAGTTTCCGCACCTGAACCTATTCCCTGCAAACATGAGAAAAACACATATAAACTAATACAAAATAGCCCTAGGCACACACAACTCTCTAGTGAAGTGTATCAAAAATATCATAAACTCACGGTACATCCACCCCCTCAACTTAAAATTGTTGTTTGTCCTCAAGCGACGTACTAAGAATCTAAACGACACTTGTATAGAAGCAAGCAATTTAAGCACAAGCAATCACATGGCTCTCTATCCCAACTCACTTTTCGGGTGCAAAATCTGTTCACTTAGACTCAAAAAGCTAATTTGTGCGGATCAAAATATGACACGGATCGACCAATCAACTCACCACATATACTGTTCTACTATCACCAAGGTACCAACTTTCCAACAATGTCACTAGTGCCCTTACTTCCAACGAAATCCTTTTTTTCACACAATAAATATGATTTTAAGTACAAGGATTCATTCAAGACTCACGCTCAGAAGTAACTTCAATGACAAGTAGTTCTCAATACCATAGGCTTACCCTTATTTTCACTGCTTAGATTCTCCAACTAAGTTCTAGGATCACTACAGGACTTTCTTGGCTTGTAACGTAGGTTCAGGGTCAGGTGTGGTACATTTGGGTACTTTTAGTGGCTTTCTTCCCTCCTTGACATTAGTTTATTCTTTTTTAGCTCTTTTTGCCCTATTTTTGACATCCTACCTTTTTTCTCCTCTTTCCCTTGATTCTTTTCCATCATTGATGTGACTTTCGACTTTGTAGCTCTTTTATTTTTCACTTTTCTTCTTTTTCTTGCCTTTTGTTCGTTTCTTTAGTTTTGCTCACTTTCTTTCGCACAAAGTCACATCCCTTTTTTGTCTTTTCTTTTTCAACACCAAACTCTTTTCATACCTATTTTTCTTTAGATTTCCCCTTTCATAGCCACCCTCAACTTAAGCAATTTCCATTAGTTGAGGTGAGCAATACCCGATGTCAGATCAGGGCCATGATTGAGGTCACTTTTTGCATTAGCCACCCTCAATTTAGGATTTTGGCTTAAGTTGAGGTGCACATGTCTAAGGAGGGACCGGGGCCAAAACAATAGATTATGGGAAGGTGAGTTATGGGTTTAGAAAGAAATGGTCTCTTTTAAGTTCAAAGCATTTGGATCACGGGAGCATTCATTTTCATTTGGTCGGATTCTTTTAGGCATTTAGTGGACTATTCAGAACAATGGCCTATGATAACTTCCTAGCCTCTAGACTAGATTATCTTCGCAGGACTAACCGGGCAAGTTCCAGATTGGCACCACTCGTTTGAACAACCAACGATTCTCGCACACTCTTGGCACACAATTCCATTATCAGATTACCCAGTTCAAGTTTTTAGCTTAAGTCATGAAATCAAATTTGTCATTATCATGTCATACTCAGAGCCAACACATTCAACTTATTCTAGTCTACAACTTTTAGCACACATTTCAAAATCTTTGGAGGGGTATCATTTTTCAACATGCTCATGCCATCATGCTTATGGTATCATTCTTTCTCATGCTTCTACACATACAATCCTAAACATGCCAGTTCAACAAAAATTAAGCAGTCTCTTGAGGCAAAAGAACACATGCAAGAAAATCCCAAGAGAGGATTATGAGTTGGGTTACTCAGACTTTACCCTATCACTTACAATCCATTTACCCCACCCCCAACAAAAATAGGTGCAATTGTCCCCAATGCACACAAAAAGCAGTAAAAATTAATGGATTTTGGTGAAGCAAACTTGTGGCGCTTAGCGCCGAAGTATCATTAACAAGCGGGTGGATCCGGTTTCCCGGATTCCGCTACAGCAACAATGGGGTCACCCTCAGTAATGCCCGCATCTTTGGTCACAACACCCTTAATAGTGCTATATATCAGTCTCACCGCACCTCCAGTGGTGCTCACATCATCCGCCACAGTAGCCAGAACCTCAGAAATAGGCATAGAACTCGATGCTCTAGCAACCATCTCATGGGCCCTCTACTGCCTCAGCTGCTCATCTATTATGGAGGCTTTCTGTACCTTCTTCTCCTTCTTGTGCTGCCTTTTGCTACCCTTGTCCGCCTCCGTGAGCTCAGTTTTGCGACTAGATCGGTGCTTCTTGCCTAAGGCACGTGCAGGCTCGGGCTGCTCCTCCGCATCATCTTCACTGAATAATGCACCCAGGACTATATCATCGCCTATTGCAGAGGGTGCAACTTGTGGCTCAATAGCTGGTGTGGCAAAGATGGCGTCAATAATTGCCGGAGATTAGCTAGGTTGTTCCGGAAAGAGGACATATCAGTAGTAGGGGCTCGCCTCTCTAGAAATCTCAACCTGAAGGCATCGAGCAGCTTATGAACTGCTTGGACATTTTGATCCGTTTTTGCCGCCATCCTCTTTTCTACTCTCTCTTCGGACTCAACAATTAACTTCCGCATCCAGGGCTTAATATGGTGCACCAAGGTGGCCATTTAAGCCTCTAACTTCTGGACTCGGGTCCGTGGTATAACATTTGCTCCATAAGGCAGAATAGCTCTAGATGAGCTCGGGGCCTGGCTAGCGGCCAATGAGGAGGAAACCGGGGTATCATCATTGTGGGCTGGAGGGGCAGGATCATCACTCTGCATCTGCTCCATCACATCTACTAGATCATCATTCTCTGGTACATCAACCTATGGCCCTCTGCGTGGTGCTACTACATTCGACTCTTCCCAAATCAGCCCAATATCTAGAGTTCCTATTGCATGGACCAATTTGTCACAGTGCTAGATCGGCACTCCAGCGTCTCAGCATAGCTGAAAGATCATACACAGGAACGTGTAGGTAATAGTGGTCTTAAAAGCCCTCTCAAGAATCTCTGCTAATATCATGCGGGCAAAGTTTATCTCTAGCCCTACCACCAATGCTGCAACCATGACTGCTATATCCCACGTCGCCAAATTATCAGCCTTGGTTGGTGAGACTCTAGTCCTCCCCAGTAACCAAAAGAACTTGGCCAGCAAGTTCAAGGTGGCCTTTCGAATTCCCAGCCGTGGTGTGGTGACCCACTCTACACGCTCTCCATCTGCAGTGATATGCCTAGCGAGCCATAGTAACAAAGCCTCCTTCTTCTTGGCATTTCTGGTGAAGGTTCCACTCCATACAGTATCCTATCTATAGTCAAAGTCGGTTGTGTTTAGCTCCCAAGTGTGATCAGGGCCAGGATGGTAGAGGAATCGGCTGATGATCGCATGAGAGATGTCCACCGAGAAACCGCGGACCATGGTTGAGGTGATGGGGTCCTGGGCTATGGGCTTGGACCGCTTATCAATCAAGCCTCAGAGAGTGGCAGCATAGGAAGCATAGAACTCCCGTACAATCTCCTCGCTATACATTTTAGGGTGACGAACCATCCACTCATACTTGTGAAGCTTCAATAGGCGGTGAATATTGAGCATGCTGTGTAGATTTCCCGTGAGGACTCTACGCTCCTCAGTAGTAAGCCGGGCCATCCTCCCTTTCTCATTTAGCATTTTGGCATCCCGGTCGATCTGCCACTGCCCCTCAACACACCATCTACTAGGTTCCCCTTCCACTAGATTAGGGTTGTTGTTTCGTGGAACCGAAAATTCTTCGTAACTAGAGGCCTTATCAAACGAGGCAACTTGGTATTGTGTACTTGAGCAGGTGGAGGAGCCAGACGCAAACCTTGAGGCAGACCCTACAACAGAATCGGAGTTGGAACCCTCTCCAGACCCGAAAGCAGACCAAGTTGGTGACCTGATCAAAAGGTCATCCTCATCAGATTGGGAGACAGTGACTACGTCGGTGGCCACCTTCCGGGGTGTGTTCCTGGTAGACTGGGGTACAGTTTGGGGATGTCCTCGTGGTTGGTGGGACATATGTGGGATCCTTCTGCGTTTCTGTGTCCTCATCAATAAGCCTTAGAGTTGGGGCAAAGGATTTATACTTCCCCTTCTTGGTGTAAGTTACTTGCTTCTTAGGTGCCATGGTACCTGTGGAGGAGTAGTTAGTACCAAAACAAACCTAAAACACACTCCAAACAATGTTAGAACTAGAAACGAACAAAGTGAAAATAAAACAAAATTTGGCAGTAAGTTACAGTGGCCACCTACGGTTCGTAAGTAGATTTACGGTCCGTAGAACCCCTCCGTAGCTCAGGGGTAGCAAAAAGTTGGTCTCTGTTGGAAACTACGGCCTTGCAGAACGGTTCGTAGATTGATCTACGGATCATAGTCCACATCCGTAGTTTCACACTTGGTGAATTTTGCCATGTGCCTCCATCTACGGACCTGATCTATGGTCCGTAACTTGACTTACGGTCCGTAGACGGGGTCTCGTAGATGGGGTCTGTGCCAGGTCTCAGATGTGCCTCAATTTTGAAACCCTTTTTGAAGCCAATTGCAATATTATCCTAGTCTAATCATGCATTCCAACATAACTCATGCTAGTTTGTCATTCTAAGGGTTCCAGTTACGCTATTTTATAATAACTTCAAGACAAGATGTGGAACCCTAAGTCGAAATTTACATATAGACTATTTATTTGCACTGATTTTATGCTATAGCTACACATAATCACTGACCATCATCCCAAGGGTGTTAGTACTCCAAATTTAGCATGCATTTAAAGATGGCTAACTACACAAGGTCAAGACCCAACTCCCGACTTTCTCTAATCAATCTATGGACCGAAATACAAAGTGAGGGGAAAGTGTATTACCTTACAAGTAATGAGGACTGGTGTGATTGTGTGACGACACTATAATTCCAATATCACCAACAAAAGTCACCTACTCGCACCGCACCCGGATACCGACGTTTGAAAAATGGGGGTTTAGAGAAATTTGGGGAAAAAAAAAAAGAGAATTGGGAATATGGGGGATGAATTTAGTGTGGGTGATGATGTATTGATGGTGAGAATGAGTGATTTGAGAGATTTGGCAGGTGGAGAAATGGTTAGGGAAGATTTAGAAGAAGTGGCAAATGATTTGGAAGTAGGAGTTTTTAAATTAGAGGTCGTCCGGGTCGGGTCGGTCAAGCTAGGGTTGGACCTACGAGACCACAATTATGGTCCGAAGGTCCATCTACAGTTCGTAGATGGGGAGCGTAGATCACCTTCACACTTTGTAAAATTTCAGACACTTACCTGGTATCTACGGACGCCATTTACGGTCCGTAGAATGAACTACGGACCGTCGATAGGGTCCGTAGACCTCTGCATTAGACCATTTTCTTCAGATTTTGCCTTGCGCACCTGCACATGTGGCAACCATTAGGCCATTCTTTTTACATTTTCTGGACACTTATTTAGACACAGACCCTATGATATATCTAGCCAACACTAACCAAGAAATTAAAGAACCTATCTAATTGAGTACAAAGACGTAATTAACCAAAGAAACTACTTGACACAAAACAAAACATATAGTTGGCTAGATTGTACATCTTGGGTTGCCTCCCAAGCAGGGCTTGATTTAACATCACGGCACGATGTAGGCCCCTTGATTACTCAGACTTTATTCAACATAGTAGGTCTCAACAACCTCTTGCACACTCTTTACGTTTCCCAGATAGATCTTGATCCTTTGTCCATTTACCATGAACCTTGTTCCTTCACTATTTTCAAGCTCAACCACACCATTGGGCAGCACCTTCGTGAGTAAAAATGGCCTGGTCCATTTGCACTTGAGTTTGCCCAGAAATAAGCGCAACCTAGAGTTGACTAGAAGCACAAGATCACCCACAAAAAATTCTCGCTTTTCAATTCGTTGATCATGATACCTCTTCATCTTCTCTTTGTACAAGGCTCAACATTCATACGCTTTTAGGCGAAACTCATCAACCATAATTAAGTCATTTAACCTTTGATTTCTTGCGGCTCCTCAATCCAAATTAAGCTTCCTCATCGCCCACATGGCCTTATGCTCTAACTCTACCGGTAAGTGACAAGACTTTCCATATACAAGTTGGTAGGTGGATATACCTATAGGAGTCTTGAATGCGGTGTGATAGGCGCATAGAGCGTCATCAAGCTTCCTTGACCAATCCGTTCTATTGGCATTCACAGTCTTCGCCAAAATCTGTTTGATCTCTCTGTTGGACAATTCTACTTGCCCACTAGTCTGCGCATGGTAAGGAGTGGCTACATTGTGGCGGACACCATATTTCTCAAGTAGCGCTTTGAACAAGTTATTACAAAAGTGGGAACCTCCATCATTGATAATTGCTCTAGGTGTACCAAATCTGGAGAAGATATGTTTTTTCAAGAATGCAGTGACACTTTTACCTTCATTGTTGGGTAGCGTAATTCCTTCCACCCATTTCGACACATAATCAACCGCAACAAGAATATACTTCATCCCATGTGAGCTCACAAAGGGACCCATGATATCAATGCCCCATACATCAAACAACTCAATCACAAATATCGGATTCATAGGAAGCTCTTGCCTCTTTGAAATTCTTCCTTCTCTTTGGCAATGGTCACAAGACTTGGCGAAATCATGAGCATCTTGGTCGATGGTGGGACATTAGTACCCATACTGCATATTTTTATGCGTAGTCTGAACACCACTATGATGCCCACCAAAAGGCGATGAATGACACGCCTCTAGTATACCCATCATCTCGACCTCAGTCACACAACGATGAATAATCTCATTGGCACAACTACAATACAAATAAGGCTTATCCCAAAAGAACTTCTTCACATCATGCATAAACTTTTACCTTTGGTAAGAAAACAAATCCGGACGCACCAAATCGCTTGCCAAATAATTAGCAAAGTCTGCGAACCAAGGAATCAAATCATGAGAAGCAGCCAATACTTGTTCATCTGGAAAAGCATCATTGATTTCAGCCCTTTCACCAAGCTTTAGCATCGCCTCTTCCTCTAATCTGGACAAGTTATCGGCAACTTGATTTTCAGTCCCCTTTCTATCCTTCACCACAAAGTCGAACTCTTGTGGCAATAATACCCATCTAATCAACCTTGGTTTCGCATCCTTCTTCGCCACCAAATACCTCAATGTAGAATGGTCAGTATGCACTATGACCTTAGTACCAACAAAGTAGGATCAAAATTTTTTGAATTATAAAACCACCGCAAGAAGCTCTTGTTCAGTTACCGTATAGTTGTTTTGGGCCTCATTTAGAGTTTTGCTAGCATAGTAAATAGGATGGAGAATTTTCTCTCTCCTCTGTCCCAATACCACACCAAGTGCCACTCCACTCGCATCACACATTACCTCAAACGGTTGTTCCCAATCCGGTGAAATAATGATAGGTGCAGTAACTAACTTCTCCTTCAACTCTCCAAATGCTCTTAGACAAACATCATCAAAATAGAACCTACACTTTTCTCGAGCAGTTTGTACAATGGATGTGCAATTTTTGAGAAATCTTTGATGAACCTCCTATAAAAACCTGCATGCCCAAGAAAACTCCCAACACCTTTTTACAGAGATAGGTGGAGGATGCTTTTCTATTACCTCAAGCTTCGTTTTATCTACCTCAATGCCCTTCTCAAAAATCCAATGACCTAGCACTATTCCTTCTTTCACCATAAAATGGCACTTCTCCCAACTGAGCACTAGATTACAGTCTTCACACCTCTTAAGCACCTCGGCCAAATGATCCAGACAATGATCAAAAGAGTCACCCACCACCGAGAAATCACCCATGAACACCTCAATAGTGTCCTCCACTATATCAGAGAATATTGACATCATGCAACGCTTGAAGGTTGCTGGATCATTGCACAACCCAAATGGCATATGTTTGAAGGCGAATGTCCCATAAGGGCAAGTGAAGGTTGTCTTCTCTTGGTCTTCTGGAGCTATAGAAATTTGATTGTAGCCCGAATAACTGTCAAGAAAACAATACCAACATTTACCCGCCAGTCTATCCAGCATCTGATCCATGAATGGCATAGGGAAATGGTCCTTTTTTGTCCAACATTTAACTTCTGGTAGTCCATGCAGACTCTCCATCCAGTCACGAGCCGCATTGGAACAAACTCATTTCTTTCATTAGGAACCACAGTAATCCCACATTTCTTGGGCACTCACTGAACTGGACACACCCAACTACTATCGGCAATAAGAAAAATAACTCCGGCGTCCAACCACTTGATGATCTCCTTTTTAACTACCTATTGCATAGGCAAATTTAATCTTCTTTGGTGTTCAATACTAGGCTTGTGATCCGGCATGAGTTGGATTTTATGAGATCAAATACCGGGAGGGATCCCAATAATATCTGCAATAATACACCCAATGGCTCGCTTGAACCTCTTCAATACGGCAACCAAACACTCTATTTGTTGCCCATTCAAATCAGCCACAATAATGACCGGTAAAGTATCATCTTTTCCCAAAAACACGTACCTCAAATGCGGGGGAGAGCCTTAAGCTCTAAGTTTGGTGCCTCCTCAATAGACGGTCGTGCGGGTGGGGACTCACGTTTTTTCATGTCCAACTCCAACTTCTTTGGTTTTGTCCGATATTCACATTTATCAAGTGTGGCGACCAACTCATCATACTCTTCAATACCATCACTATCGAAGTGCATCATAACCGCTGCTAATGCCTTAACACTCAGTCTCTCCTTAACCTGCACCTCAGAAACACTCTCAACTCTATAGGTTATCGCCGATACCGATTGGAGCTTACTAAGAGAATTCTAAACACCACTCCATGGAAGCGGCACCATTTTTTATAACGCTCAAGTACATTTCATCCAATACTAAGTGTAGGCGATCACAATCTAGTGTAAACCCAACAAAGAGTTTGGGTCGATTCCACAAAGAGCGATACGGTAGAGAATTAAATTAGGAAGGGAAAGAAATGTTCTAATCGATTGTAGGAATAGAAATTATCGAAACCATTGAATTAAATCAAAGGGGGTGACAACAAGTGTCAAATGGGGGGATAAGATTTGTCAATTAACGACTAAGCAAAACAGGGGAGTAATCAAGTAGATAGGGGTACTTGGGGATGTGATTGATTAATTACCAATTTCGTTATGCGGGTGTTTATTAATTACCAAAATTCGTTGAATCTTTATGGGTAGGCTATGCTTTAGATGTAATAGCCATCCGTCAATCAACTATCACGAATAAAGTGAGTTCTCTCGAACCTCAACAAGCATCATACTATGAACAACCCTAAACCTCAATTTATCTCCTATCTCAAGCTAGATAGGTAGGATTGAATTTTGATTCACCCTCAACAACCCAATCACTACAATAATCAATTGGTAACCTTAATTTTAAAAACTCTCTCTCGAGCAAGCATAGAATACTAATCTAGAACTGCATTTCCAACTACAATTCATAATTTAAAACTCAATTACAAATAGAACCCACTTCAAAGAACCAATCAAATCAATAATTACTAAGACCAAAAGAAAATTAAGACATTCAATCACATAATCACACCCCCAAGTATGGAGTTTTACCCACACATCATAAAAAGTAAGAAATCAATAACAAATACGTTCTCCATAGGCTGCGTATTAATATTCGAATCTTTACAATGCTTCAATGTGGCTTCAAATCCAAAACCCACTTGAAAATCTACTGGAAAACTCTTAAAAATGAAGAAAAGCAATGTTTCACACGAAAGCTCAAAGATCAGCAATGTAGGATAACTCAGAATTTTCTCAGGATACTCTAGAATACTCTCTTCTCTTTTTGAAAAACAATTTATAAGCTATCAGATTTTGGCCTTCGGGGTCACTCGACAGAGTTAGTCGAGTATCGCCGACCCAGTCGGCGATGCGCCAATTGCTACTCTCCATCGTCGTTTTGCCTTGACTCTTCATCCTTTAGACCCTGTAACTTTAGGCAATCAAATTCTCTATCAGCGATCCATTCGGCAGTTTGCCGAAGGTCCAAATCCATCACCAAGTTGGCTTCTCCACAGGGCTGGTAGTCTCAAACATTAGGCGAGCTGAAGTGCCACTTGGCGAGTCGCTGAGTGGCTTTGGCGATTCTCAGCTTTCACTATCTTTAGGCTTAGGTGAGTCGCCGAGTGGTAATGTCCTTGCCTTGCTCTTTTGACATTTTATCTTAAAATTAACATTGAAACATCAGTTTGGAGCACAAAATAGGAATCGAGGACACTAATTCTATGAATAACAAGCCCTAAATGAGTCAAAATCTAGACTCATCAATTACTAGTAACATTCCTATTTATAAATTTAAAAACCAAATTAATCTAGAACTAGGAACCAATCTAACTAACAAATTTTAATTAAACATAAATAAGTAAATATCATAAATAACAAATCCTAATCAACTTAGGATTGCTACTCCAACTTTGAATTATTATTTCCAACATATGCTTTTCTGGTTAGAATGATTTGTTATCATCATTTGACATATCATAGTTTACTCCTTTCAATGTACTAGTTTTTTTGACACGTGCATTGCACGTGATTACCAATTCAAGAGTAGCGGTTAATATCTACTCATCCAGAAATGGCTCATCAATCCCAAGCTGAACATCATCTATTTTCTGTGACATAGCTTGGATAAGGGATGATCTACCTGGTTCTCACAACCCTTTCTATCCTTGAACTCAAAGTCAAAATTCCTATAGCAGAAAAACCAATCTAGTCAACCTTGGCTTTCCATATTTCTTCGCCATCAAATACCTCAATTTGACATGGTCAGTATGAACTATCACCTTTGTACGTAACAGATTTGCTCTGAATTTTTCAAAAGAATAGACAACATCCAAACGTCTTTCTTTGTGACTGTGTAATTTTTTTTGTGTCTCATCTAACCCCTTGCTTGCATAATAGATAGGGTGAAAGTCTGTTTTACCTCTTTTACCCAAGAAAAAAGCCTAATGCTACACCACTGGCATTACACATTACTTCAAATGGTTTAGACCAATATGGAACAATGATAACTTGAGTCTAGCTCAACATCTCCTTCAGAAACTCAAAAGAATTCACAAAAGCCTTATCAAATGTGAATTTCATTTATTTAACCAACAATTCACATAAAAGGTGTGCAATCTTAAAAAAAAATCTTACTGAATAGCTGGTAGAAAGCTACATGTCCTAGGAAATTTCTAATCCCTTTTATAGAGATAGCAAGAGGAAACTTCTCAATAACCTCAATCTTGGCCTTATTTGTGACACCTCGGATTCGAGAAAATCAAGAAAAAGGTAAGGGGGGCAACTCACTAGCCCAAAAGTGGACCATGAGACCCTTCATGGAGCCCCAGACAGTTCAAGAAGGGGACCACAGTCCGTTAGTGGGCTCGTGATAAGCTCCCAGAACTAGCAAGGACAAGCTTCACAATGACGGACACCTAGACGGCTCATGGTGAGGTTGGCGCGCCGTCAAAGGGGTCGTCAAGTGGGTTCCCAGAAGGGGTTCCTTCCCCTAGCCATTGGTCAAGGACAATAGACGGCTAAATGGTGTATGGTATCCTTGATGGGGCGTGAAGGCTTCCATATAGTGGTTGAGTAATCTTTAAGTCGAGGGCTTTTATGTCTTTTCCTAATTATTTTAACTCAATACTATGTCATTTTACCTTTTACCAAAGCCCTATATAATGATTTTTACCCCCAAAATCACCCAAATTAATACATTTTCTCAAATTCTCAAAAGAAGATCAATTCCTCCTCTTACATATTTCTCTCTAAAGTTTGAAGAACAAAGCTAGGGTTTCAAGTCAAGTCTCTTATTTAACCGTTGATTTCAAAGTTTTGGCATCATGGTATGATAGTATTCACCTATGGAATCCTTTCCTCCATAGGGTTCCTAAATTCTCAATTTTTGTAAAGTTAGATTCCCCAATTGAGTTTGCGTTCTATTAGAGTGACATGGGTTCTTTTCAATTATGATATTATTGATTGATTTTTGTCCTTTTATGCACGAATTGGAGAAATTGCAAGTTTCTAAGTTGAGTCCCCATGAACCCACATGAAATCCATGTTTTCTAGAATTGATCACACGATGAACCATTTGAATCATGAAAGATAAGTTTATGAAAATATGCATGTTATTTATAGAAAAATGATGTAAATGTTTTAAGTATTCTTTGAGAGTTAAGTATCAATGTGATTTTTGTGATTGTGAAAGAGTTTTCTCACATAAAATATTCTTAGGGTTGAAAGGTTTTCTCAACAAAACTTTGGATCAATATTAAAGAGTTATTTTAATGAAACCTAGATTGGATTGGTTGCTTAATTGTACCTTTCCATGGATGATAATATGAATTTAGCTTGGATTGGCTATTTTATGTGCCCTTCCATGGATATTAAGGAAAGTGGCGATTACCCATGCCTGTTAATGATAAGACAAGTGGCGATTACCCATGTCTGTTAACGATAAATAAGAGGTGATTACACATGTCCACATAAAGATAAGACAAGAAGATATTACCCATGGCCCATAATGATAGGACAAGAGGCGAATACCGGTGTCCCATAATGATAGGATTAGTTAAGATTAAAGGTAAATCTCCCACAATAACGAACTAAGGTTACTTTTTGAAGTATCTCTCAAATGTTCTAAAACACGTTAGCTTGCATTGACCATGTTTGATGATGCATGGGTTCTAACCTTTTTCTTAATGATTTAGCTTGTTCATTGTATGTCATGAAAAGGTCTCTTTTAGCGAGATTTCATACTTTTATGCATTGCTATAATAGTTGGTACATTTTTGTACTAATGCATACTCTTGCCTACATTCTTATAAAAATGTGGGGACTAACGCTCATGGTTCTAATCTCTATGTCTAGGAATCCCTTAGTAGATTTTGAAGATTGGTAAATCCTCATGTTCCAAGGATCGAACCTTTATTTCATATTGTCTATACTTTCCAGCTTTGTATTTGATGTACGGGTTACGTTGCGATTATTCTTGATGTACTAGATGTCTTTAAGACTATGTTAGACTTCCACTACATTTTATAAACTTGTATGTTTGGAAATTGTGTTTAAAATTTCTTGATTTTATATTATCTTATATGATGTATGCTAAGTGTATTCCATAGGGCCTCTCTGGGTCTTATGCGTCATGTTACGCCTAGGGTATACTTTGGGTCGTGACATTATCCACCCCAATCCTTTTTAAAGATTTTGCCGCCAACAGAATGACATCTTTTACCATGAAGTGTCACTTTTCCTAGTTAAGTTCCATATTTCCCTCTTTACGTGTCTTCATGCCCTACTATGATTCAATAAACATTCATCAAAATAATCGCCGACTACTAAGAAATCCTCCATAAGGACCTCCAGTATAACTATGTATAAAAAGATGGACATCATACAATTTTAAAATGTCGCCAGATCATTATGTAATCCAAATGAAATAAGATTGAATAGAAAAGTTACACGAGGACACGTAAAAGTATTTTTCTCCTAACCTCTAGTAACATAGAAATATGGTAATATCTTGTGTAGCCATCTAGGAAACAGTATAAGCCTCTACCTACTAATTTGTCAAACTTTTGATCTATATAAGGCATTGGGAAATAGTCTTTCATTGGGAAATCATTTTTGACATTGGCCACCACTATCATGCCTCCCTTCATAGGGACATAATGCACTTGACTAACCCAATTACTATGTGAGATGGGGTACACGACACCTGTATCTAGCAATCTGATGATCTCCATTTTAACTGCCTATTTCATACATGGGTTTGACCTCCTTTGGTGATCTACACACAGGCTACTATCTTCATCTAAATTGATTTTGTGTGTGCAAATTCAAGGAGGTATATCAATTATATGAGCAAAGTTCTAGACAATTGCCCTCTTGAACCTTTTTAACTCTACCACAATTGCTTGAACCATTTCCACACTCAAACTTGCATCCATAATAGTAGGTAAAGTATTTAATTCACCTAAAAACACAACCAGAGATGGCCGGGAAAATTTTATAACTCCAATTATGGTGGTTCCTCAGTTTATGGTTTAGCTGGAGGAGTTGGTCAATTCATATAGACTATTTCCAACTTCTACAAGGAATCTAGTGCAAGATCATGCCTGGCAGAGCATTCATGGACTCATCATCCTTTTGGATGCACTTGCCATCAAAATTCATAACTATAACAGCTAAAGTTTCAACATCCAACCTCACCTCAACAGACACTACAATCACATCTTCATCAGATCTATTAATCAATGATACAGTGCTCATATTACATGGTTGTCTCATCAACTGACACACATTTAACTTTACCTCATCATTTTTCAACATGAATGAGGCTCGCGGATGAAGATTCTAGAAGAGTTGGCGATCACATTTGTAAGCCTTACATCGTGAATGCGTAGGCCAAAAAATTTGACCCTTTGTGGTTGTGGGCTAGTAGATGTGTTCATGAAGCCTTGGGGGCATGACCTATTTCATTAGAAGACCGGCCCATGTTCCTGAGAGACATTTAACTAGTCTTTTTACTAAAGACCAATCCAGAATTCAACTTTGTGTGCATTATTGTAAAGGCAGTTTCTTGAGTTGTAGTGTTTTATTTTAGGTGATTCAAGTTGCTAATTTTCAAGAATCAGTGAGGCTACCTATTGAAATCCTAGTAATGGTGTTGTGGACTTTTCTTTCAAGTAAATTGACATCTCAAAGGACCTCTTGAGGCTCTTTAATGGTGAATTGTTTGTCATTTTCTTTCATGTGTCATTTGCAGATGTTTTTGACTTGGATTGTTCCCATATTTTAGGTAACAAGATCCTTAAGATATTTGGGACCAATTGATGGATTCAAATTTAAGATTCTAGAACAAGTCCCACAATTCCTTTTTTGGCTCAATTTTGGACCAGTAATCCATTGTTTTACTTTTAGTGTCTAAACATGGGTAGTAGTGTTCTGGTCACTTATTTTATAGTATGGCTGTGATCAGAGGCTATTTGTAAGGGTAAAGCTGTAGATTTGCGACTTTATAGTGTGTTCGGTCAACTTTGAGTTAGGCTATAGTTTCTCGGAAATTAAATTGAGCATTTGTTTGTGAATTCACTTTGATTAGCAAGATTTTAGGAGTGGTTTTGTATGTTGTATCATATTTAATGACTAGGACTCATGCCTTAGCCTTATTTTTGGGTTTTCACATATTTGAGCATGCATATGTTTAGTTGTGTTGATCATATCATGCCTCGTGGTTTGCACAAAATTTTATTAGTGATATTTATAAGTTTTTATCAGCCTTAGCCTAGACAAACACTAGTGATTTCCTTAGAGTTTCATTTTGGAGTCGGTAGGCCTTAGAGATTATCAAAGGTCTCTTCAGATGGATTTGCTCCCTCTAGACTTATATAGTATACTTGAGTTTAGTATGATCCTTCTGAAAATAAAAAACTAAGATCATATGACCATCCATCCATAATTTCCCTTGTGTATCAATTCAGATGTGTTCATTTGTTATTTAAGACCTTAATTTGCTATTTAGAATCAAGTCTTGGATTTGGAGCTTGGGTGGGTCTCTAGTGACTCTAAAGATGGTTTCTCTCTATGTTATGGACTAGTTTGAGGAAAAGTGGGTGATTTGGGGGCTTTCAAAGTCTTAGAAATAATTCGAGGCCCTAATGTATCTTTTTTTCACGGTTTGAGTTCCTAGCATATATTCTTATAGCCAGGGTTTGAGGCTTGCCGTATCTTCTTGTAGCCATTGTTAGAGACTCTAACGTATCTTCTTTACCCATGGTTTGGGGCCTTGGCATGCCTTATTTAGTCATGTTATGAGGCCATATCACATCTTTTTTAGACTTAGTCGATGTCCAGCTGCCAGTTCTACTAGTCAGGTTCGAGTCTTGACTTGGTGACTCTGCTCGGGTTTTTTTTTGGGAGGGGGAGGGGATTTACGACGGTTTGAGTCTGTGAATACCTATGGAAGTTTTGGAATACTACTAAACATAACTAATAGTTTTCATAGCTCTAATGTGTACTCATCTTTATTTTATGGGTCCATTTGGGTTATTTACCTTCAATTATGCAGGAGTGTACCTCTAGGGCTTGTGGGGTTCAATTAGAATATAGCTAGTTATTTATTTTATGGTTTATCCTTTCCTAGGCGTGTGGGTTGTATAAATAGGTTCCATTCACATTTGTTTCTATGACGTCTAGTTGATGGAACTTCTCACTTATTGCCTTTACTCTCTGATCTCAGTCGGCGTATGATATGTACTTGGTACCTCTTGTTTTGGCAATCATACTACATTGTGCATCTGTTTCCTTGATGTAGATCAAAGCACCACCCACCATCATTTATTTGTGCTAGTTATGGAGATTTTTGGAGAATGAGAGTGGTGTCCTAGTTCAGCCTATCTCCAATTTTAGCAAGTCTTTTTTTTACAAGACAAAATTGTATTTTTCTTCAAGTTTTGAGACTTGTAATCTCCTGTGATAGATCTTTCAATGTGTCCACTAGGTCGTGTGATTGGATCTATTTGTATGTTTATTTTAGTTGTTATGTTTTTTCCAATTTTTTCCTCTGAATTCTTCTTTACCGCTTGTTGATTTTTTGTTTCTACACGATATTCTAGTTACTTATCATTTCCGGATATGGTAGACTTACCTATAAGTGGATTATGGTAGGTGTCATCATGAAAAAGGTTTCGAATAATGAAAAGTAGCTTACCACTATCCATAGTAGTTCTCTCTCCGTGGCTAAAAATGGCTTCCCCAAAATTATGGGGACCTCAAAATTCACATCTCAATCAAGAATAACAAAGATTGTGGGAAAAATAAAACTCTCCAGTTTCACCAAGACATAATAGAGAATTCCCACGAGTTTCTTGACTAACTTATCATCCATTAATTATATTGTAGTAGTCAGTTTGGAGGCTCCCAAGCCCAACTATTTGTAGATTGCTAGTGGCATGATATTTATGTTGGTCCCTAAGTCACACAACACTCTTGAAAAATGTAATGACCCAATGGTATATGGAATTGTAATTGCACTAGGGTCCTCCTTGTTCTGAACCAAAGACCTTGTAGCAATTGAGCTACAATGATGCAAATTATCAGCCAACTCAAAATAATTTCTCTTCTATGTGACTAATTCACTCATGAATATGGAATAACCTGAAATCTTTTCCGAAGAATCCACCAAAGGAATACTCACTAAAAGCTAATGAAGCATATATATGTATTTCAAAAACAAATTATTTTCATCTTTCTTCTTCAAACTCTATGGAAATGGGGGTGGTAGCCCGGGAATTGATTTCAAAGGTTATGATATCTTTGTTCATGGATCCTTTGTGATCTTAGCCCCATCAACATCCTTGAGAAGAACTTTCACCTCTTTTTGGGATCCAGAATCAACACGAGACCTCTTCATCAATCTTATTCTTAGCCCGAGTAACAACTTCAACTTCAGCAATCCCTTCCTACTCAGCACTTGTAAGTACTGGTCCCGAAAGTGACTTACCACTCTTAGTGGTAATTTCCATTAATTTCCCATCCTTCCTTGGTACTTGAAATGTATCAGTAGGAAGTGTACCATTATTTCTCTCAATTAATATGGTGGACAGTTGCTCCAATTGCTTGATTGATGTAGCGTGTGAATCCACAAATTGACTAATAAAGTACAAATCACATTTCAACTCCTTAACCCAAAGTATGTACATTTCACCCTTTGTAGTACCTTAGAAAACATATTGTCCATCGCAGAGCTACTTGTTCCATTACTAATTATATCTATATTTTAAGGAGGGACATAGACTCGACTTTGAAATTTTTTAACATTATCATTATTTTGTCAATCCCTTTGATCAAGATTTCCATGTGTATCATAACAACCATCCTTTTGATAAATCCCTCCTTAATTTCTTTGAACATAGGTATGGAAACTCCCTTATTTGTTTTGATACATGGCCTCATCATCATAATCAAAATCCAGGTTCTTATGTCTACCTGCAGCCCCTACTACATTAACCTTTTTAGTGCCACCTGCCAACAAGTACTCTGTCATCAAATCCATTTTCGTCTTTATCTGAGCCATATCCTGATCAGATTCCTATTCTCAATAATTTTATTCAACTGATATACTAATTACATAAATATTCCCTACAACCCTAGAAACTATAGTATGCAAAACCCTATTTTTCTATGAAACTTTATCCAATATGGTTGTCGAATATGTAAAATTTCAATCCATCCATGACCCTCTAATAACTTCATCCACAATGGATGTGGTTGCCAAATTCAATAATCCATAGAAAACCTCCATCTGGTGATCATGAGTCAGCTTATGGTTTGGGCATTGCTTCGGATCTGGATTAACCTTAGCCAAATTACAATTAATGCTTCAGTGGGTAGTTGCATGTGGTTGTTGATCTCATCTTTAATTGAAACTTCTTTGATCGCGGGAAGAACCTCTCAAAAAAGCTTCTTTCAACTCTCTACAAGATGTAATTGAATCATGTGGAAACTCATTTAGCCATATTATTTCCTCCCCATACAGAGGTAATGGAAACAACCTCATCCTGATAGCCATTTCACTTACTCCAGATATCTCAAAAGATTTACTAGTACTAACAACATTCATCAAATGCTAATTTAAATCATCTCCATTTACTCCTATGAATATTCCTTTCAAGTTCAAGTGATGGATCATATTGCCTATCAGGTAAAATTTACTCCTTATTGTAGCCGAGGGAGAATAATAGCCCAAATGCTCCAACTCATGCATATCGATACCATCTTCATCCAATGCAAAATCCATATGGTTAAATGGTTAATTAGTCTCTGCTACTCTTTGCCTCTAGGGTCAGATGATAATACTCTAGAGCAACCTCATATTCGTCATCAACATGTTCATCTCCCACATTGTTGTTATTACCATTGTTACCATTTCCCATTGCCTAAGCTTCAACAATATACCTCAAACTCATTGCTTCATGTTCATCTGCATTAATTCTCCTACAAATTTATTTTTCAAGCTCGGCATCACAAGGAATTTATGTTCCTCCGTAACTACGGGTACTTTAAATGCACTAACGTTTACCCTTCAAAAAAAAAAAAAACATGAAAAAAAGAGTAAGATTAGGAAATAGGACTAAAAGTGATATAACACACATTCAACTCAATTAAAAATTGTATTCCCGGCAACGACTCAGAGATTTCATACACCTAAATTATACCTTTTTGAAAAAAGTATAATGCAGTCGTTGTCAAATTTAGGATTGAACTAGGTTGGGATCATATCCTAGAAAGAATAAGATGAGAACTAAGCCTTATGTTATTACTTACTGTTAGTTTTCTATGTCCAAAGGAATGGGGAAATTTTTTGAAAAATTTAGTATCAATTTGTTATCAATAACACTTAGTGATATCACTTGAACGAGAATTTAGAGAGAGGAAAACAGGGATTGTGTTCACCAGTAACTCTTTTCTTTTGGGTTAATATAGAATGTCACTTTGCAATACTAGTATAATAGTTTTATTCTCTCAAATAAAAATTGTTTCATTCAAATCAATGATAATTACTTAGAGTTGGTTATTCTTACTACTGCATCAATCCCTAGATGCGTTCAAGACATTGAATCCCCATTATTATTTTATTTTCCTATCTAACACAGTAAAAAAACTATTAAAAGACCCTACAATTGCTTAAGAACTAGCATTAGTTCATAGTTAAAAGCATTAAATGTGTCGTATTATGTCGACACATAGTGCACCCTAAGGTGATACACTCCGTCAAATGAATTCCTCACCCAAGTGTTATTGAAGCAAAACACTGAGCTCCTTGAGCTTTGTCGGGGACATACGATAATGAATATTAGAAATAGTACGAGAAAAACCAATATCACTCTCAAGGATGAGGCTAGGTAGGTTGATAGGAAAGCCATCCACATACTCATGCACAATGGAAACTAAATTTGTGACACCCTACCTGTTTGAACGTTGGAATTAACTCGTACGTTTGGAATGAGTCTAAGACTACCTACCATATTAGAAAGGGTTTATATGTGTTATTTTGAGTTCACAATGTTTTTATGCTATGTTTTTAATTCATGGAAGTTTCAAAATAACAGTCGGCAAAAGTTATTGTAAAAGTTGTTAAGGAATTTTTTGTAATTTAGGGTCAGATGTCTTAGCAATTTTTTCGTAATATTTAAAAGATTTTGAATATACATGACCTATCAAGTCGAAGGTCTACCAGTCTAGTTTCCAACTCAATAAACCATTCATCAATACGACTTTAGAATTGAGAGATATCCATGTTTTCGTGAGACTGCACAAGCAGGCATCTCGAAGTGGGTGTCAGGCCCTACGTCGGTTATTCTTTAAATACACCTATCTCCTTCATTTTTTTTCATTATAACTGATCCAAAATCCAAGAAAAATAAGAATTTGTAATATCGAAAATAGCTAACCCAATAGCATATTCCGCAGCTGCCACCGTTGGAACCAATGAAGCAAATGATTGACCCATCATATCATCCGAAGAAACAGAAAATACCAAAAAGCATATCATCCGAAGAAATAGAAAATACCAAAAAGTTCGAATTCACAGCTAATAACATTGATTCAATTTGCATTGACTACAGCTCTTATTAGTTTAATAGTTTACCCAAGAGTTACTCAATGAATCGGTTGATTGGAATTGCGGGATGGATAGATGTTTCACGTGTGCCAAGGAAATGGCGATTGACATTGAATTCCCTTTTCTGGTTTTATTATGAATTGACTTCGCTTTGGTCACTAGCTCCATAGGTGCCTTAAGTTGGTCTATGTCACGAGCCCAACATTGTGGTATAACTTTCTATTTGATTTGGGCTCCGTTAATTGTAGTTGCAAAGAGGCTAAATCATAGTATTGTTATTTTAGACATTTTGGTTGAGGTATGATAAATGCTCAACTACACCTCATCCAATACTAGGTGTAGGCGATCGTAATCTAGTATAAAACTAAACGAAGAGTTGGGGTCGAACCCACAGGGAGCGGTAAAAGTTCAAATTCAGTTACGAAGTTATAAACGTGGTCTAATCGGTTATAGGAATAAAGTTATCAAAAACATTTAGATAAATCGCAAGGATGACACGAATGTCAGATGGGGGGATCGGTTTGTCAATTAACAACTGTATCAATTAGAACAACAAGAGAGTAATCAAGTAAATAAAAGGTACTTAGGGATGTGATTGATTAAATGTCAATTTCACTAAATGGGTGATTAGTATTTACTAAAGTTTCCTGGATCTTAGTAGGTAGCCTAGACTTTAGATGCAATAGTTTTCTCACGAAAAACTAATACGATTCAAGAAAGGTCTCTCGAACCTGGACAAGCTTAACACTGTGAACAACCCAATACCTCAATTTATCTACTCTTTCCAGCTAGGTAGGTAGAATCAAATTTAGAATTCACTCTCTCGAGCTGAACCTACAACAACCCAATCACTATAAAAGCTGATTTATAACCTTAGCTTTATTCCTATTTTTCAAGCAAGCATAAAATACTAAATTAGAATTGTAACCTTTACTACAACTCATAAATTGAACTTTAGCTATAGACCAAACCGACTTCAAAACAACAGTAAAATCAATAATCACTAACAACCATAAGCTAATTAAGACAATTAATCACATAATCACACCCCCAAGAATGGGGGTTTTAGCGACAAATCATAAAAAGTAAGAAATCAATATCGATTAAATTCTCCATAGCTTAGTATCAATCTCCAAATCCTTACAATGGTTCAATGTAGCTTTGATTCCAAAACCCAATTAAAAAACTACTCGAAAGAGCTTCAAAAATAAGCCAACACAATGTTTTCATTCGAACTATGAGTTATATACAATGATCGAAAGCCCTGATCTTTTCTTTAAATTCAATTTATACTTTCTCAAAATTTGGCCTTTGGGGTCGTTCGATAATATAAATCGGGTATCGCCGAACGAGTCGGCAACCCGCCAAGAGCTTGGTAACATCGCCTTTTGGTCTTGTAATATTACCATTTTAAGGCTATATTATAGGGCGATCAAGGTCAGGATCGCCCACCTGATCGGCGGTGCACCCTTTGTCCTTTCTGATCGCCGTTTCTACTTGTGTCTTTACCCACAATTCTGTAACATAAGACGATCTAAGCCTCCTTCGCCTATCCAATCAGCGTGTAGTTGATAGGTATGTTACCTCACCTAATCTATCTTCTCCAAGGGTTGGAACTCTATAAATTTTGGCGAGCTAATGACCCACTCGGCGGATCGCCGAGTGGTCTTGGGGATCACCACGATTGCCTTTCTTCAACTTCTTCAACTTTATTGCTCCTTTTCGCCCAGTAATATCTTGCCTTTCTCCTTAGTCTTCATTGCTGCCAGTCAACACTTTAACATAAGTTTAGAGCAAAAGCTAGGCATTAAGGACAATAAAACTATGAAAACAAAGCCCTAAATGAGTTGAAGTCTCAGACTCATCAACTGCCCCAACTTAAACTTTTGTTTGTCCTTAAGTAAAACTGAAGATCAATTAGTTCAACAAGGATGTCTAAAAACAGTGCTACTCAAGACTCAATAAATTCACACAAGAGGTTCAAATTTGGCATGCAATGTTTAATTGTGCACTCTAAGTTTCAAATTGTTGCTAACCATCCTCAAATAAACTCAAGTTCACAATGCTTGCTTCAAATGCAACTTCAAGATCAACAAAAGCATTTAAATGCCGTCGCACCAGGAATGATTCCATGCTCACACGAAATTCATCACTCTTCATAATCTCATAATAAAATACAACTTTCACACTCACAAAGATGAACACATGCATGACTCTACCCATAGGCTTGCCCTTATTTACCAATCAACATTATTTTCAGCTCATTCAAGATCACAAAGGTCTTTGAAGACTTCTAACGGGGATGAGTGCAAAGGTATGATCATTTTGGTTTAGTGACTTCTACCTTCATGAAGTATGGCATGCAGATCACTCTGATTCTCTCAATCCACCCTATTATTTATTTAAGCATAACCCATTGGATACCCCATTTCTTTTGCTTCTTTCACACACTTTATTTCGCAAACTCTTCTTTTTATTACTCTTTTTTTTTCTAGGGGTTCCATATTTTTCATCATGATTTTTCAAAACAGGGGATTTTTTACCTAAGTTGGCTATTCAAACAAACCAATACTTCATAAAGGTTACATGTGATGGGACACAGAGTTCAGAGTTGCTCACATTTCTTCCGAAGAAAAGGATAGGATAAAAAGGTTCGAAGCAAGGTTCAAACTTCTCACAGGGTGGTCACAAAGAGGTATACTATCAATTTAGGTTCACTCTTCACAAAATTTTCCTAAGATCATTTCAATCACTTGCTTCAATCAATCAATTGGACTAACATGGAAAGTTCTTGGCATCATCAAGCACAATGTTCAAGACAACCTCACCACACATGGAATTCGACACAATTATCTAACAAGACTCAACAATCTTAAGCTAGCATGCAATGATCATCAAAAGAGATAGACTCAATCAATCAGCTAGTCACAATGAGATGCCTGGACTTCACATATGATCTATGTAACTCGACTTGGCTCATCGTAACCGTACATCCATATCATTGAATTGAGAGCACTATTCAGGACATCGGTATTGATCACAACCGACACTCAAATATGCAAGAAAAAAGTAATAAAAGGTGGTATTTAGAACAAGTTCCTACCGTACAAAAAACATCCGACATTATCCTCACTGTAAAAAGAAAAATAATACACAATAATGATATATGTACAATTGCCCTGAATGAAAAGAATAGGGGAAGAAGGATTCTTTATTATATGACCAATCGGCAAAGTTCTGTGGAGAGTGCTGAACCATTCGGCACGCCGCCTAACTGGATGCAGCTCATCCAAATATCTAGAACACTGGCTCTCAAGTTGAGACCAATAGGCGAGTGAAACTGAGATCGCTGAGTCGCGTAAGTGCACCTCCAATTATACTGAACTCATCCCCAAATTGTCCAGAACATCATCCCTTCAGGAGTGGTCAAATGGCGGAGGAAGTCAGGCTCACCAAACCTCATCGGCGCATTTTCAAGTAGCCTATCTACTTCGTCAAATATTCTAGAATTATAGTCCTCCCTTCATGCAAAAAGGGCGAGCCAAATCACGACCTTCATTCCACTCGATGGCTCGCCGAAATTGTCATGCTTTCGAAAAATCACCCGTACCTGCACATTCTACTCACATTATTCAAAAAACACTTAAAGCATGGGTTGCCTCTCAAGAAGTACCTTATTTAACATCATTACACAACATGGAAATTGTAACCACTAGCAAAATGATAGGTTGATCTAGAGCTTAAATGTGAAGGTTAATGTCTAGAGTTAAGGAGTTTAGTTGTTAAATGTTAAAGTACGTACTAGACCCTCTGGTTTAGAAGACCTTCTAAGGTTTGGTTAAGGGTGCAAGGCCTAGCGTCAAGCCAAAAAGGGGCAACTCTAAGCCAAAGGCCAAGGCTGCCCCAAGCTTGGCCAAACACAGCCCAAGGACCACGACCACTTTCACGACCAGTGGTCTTGACCAAGGTCCGTGAAAGGGATTGTTAAGGTCCATTAGGCATGTGTGAGACATGGCATTGAGGCCTAGCCAATGCCTAGGCACAACAACCTTCACCACGACTCATGATCTTGACCACGGATTGTGGGAGGCCTCGTGGTCTTGCCTTAGCATTGTGGTGGTGCATAAGACAACCTTTACCCACTGCCTACCATCAGAACGAGGGTCTTCACGACCCGTGGTGGCCACCGCGAGCCATGGTGCCACTTGTGGGTGTCAAAACAGTGTGCTTGCTAAGCTGCCCAAGGAAGGCTCTCTTTCACGAGCCACTTTCACGGCTCATGGTCAAGTTGAGGAGGCTACTGGTCAATGGACCATGGGCACCACCATGAGCCGTGGTGCCCTTCACGACCCGTACAAGTAGGTGTGGTCCCTGACAGGGCGGCCCAAATTAAGGGCTTTTGTGCAATTTCGTTTTTATTAATTGTTAGGTGTGTTATATTTTAAATTGTTTATATCTTTAGTATATATAGTTTTAAGTCTTTTAACAAGTCATTTAATCCTTATTTCCACAAATCAAAACAAAAGTTCTTCTCCCTCCCAAAATTCTCTCTCTAAACTCAAGGAAGAAGAAGGGAGCCATATAAGCTAGGGTTTGTGAATTCAAAGTGTTTCTTAATCAATTTCCGTAGGGATTCAATAGCAAGGTATGGTAGTCTTCATACTTGTCTAATTTTACATTCAATGAGCCAATTCCAAAGTGATTTCAAGTTATCAAAAACCTAGGGTTTTACTCAATCTCATGGGTTCTTTAATCAAATGTTTTCAAATTGTTTCTAATGACAGATTATGATTGTATTAGTATTTAATTGATGATTTATGATGAAAATACTCTATGAACCCATGAATTCTCTCAATTCCTAAATTATGCCCTTATGAAGTCGGTTTGATGATTATGAAAGTTTACGAATGGAATATGCCTAAATTGCTTTGGGTTATTGAATTGCATCATTGTATATGCCTTAATTATGGTAAATTGTTGGTGAGATGATGATTTGTGATCATGGCCTTTTAAGGGCAGGTTATGACCAAATTACTTGTTGTAGTAGAATTGTGCTTGAGCTATTGATCCACTTGAAAGGTGGAGGTGTTTAATTACTAAGTATGATTATGAAGTGAATGTATATGTGTGTGTGATTACTATGGATGTATTATTATCATGTTTAGAAGGCAATTGTAAAAATGGTGATGATTATGTGAAAGGCTATTCTCACATGCTCACACACACTCATATATGACTAATGAATGAAGTTCTATGATATTGTTAATGATGATTGGTTAATTGAAAGGATATTCTCAATTGTACTCTAATGAAGGATAATGACTTGTTGTGAAAGGACTTTCTCACAATAAGGGGTTTCTTATGCGAATGGCTATTCTCATCTCTGAATCTATGAGCTTTCCAATAAATGAATGAATAGTGGGTTTGGGGATGGATGCTCATCATGGAGTTGTGGCGGACTATCTAGTAACAATCCCTTAATCCCATAATTAATTAATGAAATGAATGTCAAATACTCCGTAGGGAATAATGCTAAGCACTAAGTCTATATGGATTAAGATGGATACTTATACTTGAGTTGAGGAAGGGTATCTAGTAACAATCTCTTGAGATGGATGCTCATACGTGAATTGAGGCGGGGAATCTAGTACCAATCTCCCTATCCCTTAAACTATGTTCCCACATAGGTCTAACTAGTGGATCCACTTAAGCTAAAGAACAATGGTCCTATCTTAGGTAAGTAGGAGTCCCTTATCCGGTGAGGGTGACACCGGGATTCCATGAATTACTCACATGGTCTATGTCGGTTAAGGCTTACCCCCACAAAGAATGCTAATGAACTATGGTTTCTTAAGGATGCACTACTTAGTGTGGGTGGTGGAATTGGACGCCATATATGCATTGCACAAGTAGGCTTTGAGAGGGGTCATAGTTTGTTCCTCTATAATGTTAATGAAATGAATGGTCTCTTATGATCATGTTAATAAGAATGTTTATCTAATGTTTAATGAATGAAAGTGCTCTTAATGTGATGAAGTTGATGAAGAATGTGACTTATGTTTAAATGTATTGATGCATGCTATACTTGGATTGTATTATAAGTTACTTCCTTGTTATGACTTATTGTATGTGAATGGGACTTGCCTATGGTAACTTCAAAGGAGTACTTAGTGTGAGTAGTTTTATAGGATGCTACATGTACATTGCACAAGTATGACTTATAGTTGTCTTAAGTGATTGTCCTTATGTGTTAATATGACTTATGAAGTGTTTATGTCTCTTATGTATGTTAATGGTGTAAAAATGGTAAGGTTGAAAGGTAAGTTCACTTTTGGTGACCTTAAGGTGGTACTTGGTATGGATAGTGGTATGGGACGCTATCCACACATTGCACAAAGTATAGCTTGAGGTTTACTTGAGGTGAAGGCTTATGTGAAGGTAATTAGTTATATGTTGGTTGTCATTTTAATGTGTGTAAGTGACTTGTAAGTTGATTATGTCTTATATTATGCCTCTTATGTTTAAGTTTATGAAGTTTTATCAAAATGTCATATATCATGACTTTCAACTAAAATCTCCATTTTAAGCATGTTTTTGCATGGCTTTCATACTTAGTACTTTATTGTGCTAACCCATATTTTCTCTTATTTTTACTACAAGTGTAGGTTCCGGTAAGTGATTTGATTCTCCCTAGTTGAAGCTTGGATTAGAGTTCTTCCATGATATCTTTTGGTATGTCCTTATAGATCGAGGACAAGGACTTTTAATGTTTCTAGTTCTTTCATGTAATAGACTATTTTAGATATCTATTGTAAGGGTCTGTGTCCCTACTCTTGTTTAAAGATTTGTCTAAGATGGCCATGCGAGATATAGACTTCCGCTTGCTTTGAAATGATATGTCTTTGATTGTTGGATTTATAAAAGAAAAATTTTAATTTCGCACTATTTCTATATATCGAATGTTATAAATGCTAAGAGGCTTGTATGATACCCGTTCAGGGTCAAGTACGCCGTGTCGCTTCATGGCTGTTGACTCCGGTCGTGATAATTTTTGTAACAGAGTAGATGATTTTGGAAATGGTTTTTAGGGTTGATGTCTCACAAGCCACATCTAGTAGAGTCTTGATCATCTGTGTGAGTCGCGACACATCTATGAGCAAGAGGCTATAGGACGTTAGAAAGTTACACTTCTTTCTTCATTGTTTAAGTCGTTCCATAGAGTTTGACTCCATAAGTCCTCTCTCTTATTCCTTATCCGATGGTCTTGAAGATGTGACTACTCGAAGAGTTAATGCTTCAAGGATCGAGGGAGAAAAATGTGAGTATTGATGTCAATTGTGGCTATGTGACTTGTTGGATTTAAGGTGATATATCATGATGTTGTCTTTAGTATGAATGGGTTGATTTATGGTTATGTGTGTTGTTGGTAGTACATCAAGATGAATTTTGAGGTATGTTGAAAGAGTTGATGAATGAGGTGTTTTAGAAATGTCTTGATGGGATGAGTGAGTAGACTCATCCAAGAAGGGTAGAAGCGTAACTCATCTTGGTTTAGAATCATCTTGTTTGATGAGTGTGAAGGTTTAGTGATGTTTTTCTCCGACCTAAGAATTGAAAGAAGTGAAGTTTAAAATAGCTAGTATAAGCTTTCTCCCAAGTAGGGGATAATGTGCTTAGATGGTAAAGTCATTGTGTGTCCTTGATGTTCACGAGTTAGGCTTGATTGATGTTCTCACCTTATGAGGTGTAGTGAGTTTGAGGAGTTTAGACCCGATGTGGTAGACTCATATGAGACCTTGAGTGGTATTGGAAAGGTTATCGTGAGCAAGAGTTGCTTAATGAGGACCTTCCTAGTTTGAAGGCACCGGTAAGTGATAGTTTCTTATGGTCATGAATGTCTTGTTAAGGTTCTTAAGTTTCTTTTTAAGTTAGCCTGGTTAGGTCTTCTCCTAAGAGGGGGATAGTATGTTGAATAGTAGGTTGTGATGAGTTTTGATAATCTTGTCACTTTCTTCTATTTCTATTCAAGCTTGAGACCAAGAGTTCCTTGTAGCTTGTTTCATGTTTAGGAGTCAGTGATAATGTGTTTCCATGATCTCCTTATGTTATGCATGTTTTAATGGAATTTATGTTCATATGAGAAAATGAGTTTTCATTATTGTGTTCCGCATGTTGATATGCATCTATGAGGAGTTGCCTAAATGCTGCATGAGTTGACTTGTTGAATGTCCTTAAATGTGTTCTTGAAAAGATTTGCATAAATTGCCTTATGATGTGAGTTGGAGAAGGAAATTCCTCCAACTAAATGAGAAATGTTAATCTTTTGTGCATAATGAGGTTATAGATGTAGTTCCTAATTTCTTGTATGCATTGAGCTTGTTGATGTGGAGTTGATGTTTCCTCTTATGATTATGCATTTATATTGATGTGTCATGCATGATGGGTTGCTAGTCTTGAGTCGTTTCCCCTTAATGTGTTTAAAGTGTCATTCGAGGACGAATGTTCCTAAGCGGGGATATTGTAACGACTCCTAAAATGATAGGTTGATCAATAGCCTAAACGTGAAGGTTAATGTCAAGAATTAACGGGTTTAGTTGTTGAAGGATAAAGTACGTACTGGACCCCGTAGTTTAGAAGACCTTTTTAGGTTTGAATAAGGGTGCAAGGCCTAGAGTCAAACCAAAAACAGGAAACCTTAAGCCATAGGCCAAGGCTGCCCCAAGCTTGGCCAAACACTGCCCAAGGACCACGACCACTAGTCTAGACCAAGATCTGTTAAAGGGCTCGTGAAGGTCCCTTAGGCATGTGTAAGAAAAAACATTGAGGCCTAGCCACAGCCTAGGAACCACGACCTCCCCCACGACTCGTGGTCTTGACCATGGATTGTGGGAGGCCTCGTGGTCTTCCCTTAGCATTGTGGGAGCCAAGGGTTCATAAGACAACCTTTAGCCACTGCTTACCATCACCACGAAGGTCTTCACGACCCGTGGTGGCAACCACGAGCCGTGGTGCCACCCGTGGTTGGCAAAACAACGTGCTTGCTAGGCTGCCCAAGAAAGGCTCTCCTTCACGAGCCATTTCATGGCTCGTGGTAAAGACCACGAATCGTGGGAAGGCTCATGGGATTGCCTTCACCACTTGGGGAACTTTCCAAATTGAGGAGGCTACTGGTCAAGAGACCACGGGAAAAACCAGGAGCCTTGGTACCCCTCACGACCCGTACAAGTGGGTGTGGTCCCTGACGGGGCTGCCCAAATTAAGGGCTTTTGTGTAGTTTCCTTTTTATTAATTTTTATTTGTGGTTGATTTTAAATGGTTTATATCATTAGTATATATAGTTTTAAGTCTTTTAACAAGTCATTAACTCCTTATTTCCCTAAATCAAAACAAAAGTTCTGCTCCCTCCCAAAATTCTCACTCTAAACTCAAGGAAGAAGAATGGAGCCATTGAAGCGAGGGTTTGTGGATACAATGTTTTTCTTCCTCAATTTTCGTGGGGATTCAATTCCAAGGTATGGTAGTCTTCATCCTTGTCTAATTTTCCTTTCAAGGAGCCAATTCCAAAATGATTTCAAGTTATCAAAAACCTAGGGTTTTACTCAATCTAATGGGTTCTTTCGTCAAATATTTGCAAAGAGTTTCTAATGACAAATTATGAATTTATTAGTGTTTAATCGATGATTTATGATGAAAATACTCTATGAACCCATGAATTTTCTCAATTCCTAAATTGTGCCCTTATGAAGTGGGTTTTCTGATTATGAAAGTTTATGAATGGCATATGTCTAAATTGCTTTGGGTTATTGAATTGTATCATTGTCTATGCCTTAATTATGGTAAAATTTTTGTGAGAGGATGATTTGTTATCATGGCCTTTAAATGGCAAGTTATGACAAAATTACTTGTTATAGTAGAATTGTGCTTGAGCTATTGATCCACTTGAAAGGTGGAGGTGTTTAATTACTATGTAATATTATGAAGTTAATGTATATGTGTGTGTTATTACTATGGATGTATTATGATCATGTTTAGAAGGAAATTGTATGAATGATGTTGATTATGTGAAAGGTTGTTCTCACGTGCTCATATACACTCATGAATGACTAATGAATGAAGTTCTATGATAATGTTAATGAAGATGGGTTAGTTGAAAGGATATTCTCAATTGTACTCTAATGAATGATAATGTCTTGTTGTGAAAAGACTTTCTCACAATAAGGAGATTCTTAGGTGAAAGGCTATTCTCATCTTTGAATCTATGAACTTTCCAATGAGTAAATGAATGTTGGGTTTGGGGATATATGCTCATCCGGGAGTTGAGGCGGAGTATCTTGTAAAAATCTCTTATCCCATAATGAATTAATGAAATGAATGTCAAATACTCCATGGGGAATAATGCTAAGCACCGAGTGGATATGGATTGAGATGGATACTCATACGTGAGTTGAGGCTGGGTATTTAGTAACAATCTCTTGAGATGGATGCTCATAGGTGAGTTGAGGTAGGGAATCTAGTAGAAATCTCTTTATCCATTAAACTATGTGCCCACATAGATCTAGCTAGTGGATCCATTTAAGCTAAAGAACAATGGTCCTACCTTAGGCAAGTAGGTATTCCTTATCCGATGAGGGTGACACTAGGATTCCATGAATTGCTCACACGGTCTGTTTCGATCAAGGCTTACCCTCACAAAGAATGTTAATGAACTGTGGCTTCTTAAGGATGCACTACTTAGTGTGGGTGGTGGAATGGTATGATATATCTGCATTGCACTAGTAGGCTTTGAGAGGGGTCATGGTGTGTTCCTCTATAATGTTAATGAAATGAATGGGCTCTTATGATCATGTTAATAAGAATGTTGATCTAATGTCTAATGAATGAAGGTGCTCTTAATGTGATGAAGTTAATGAAGAATGTGACTTATGTTTAAATGTATTGATGCATGCTATACTTGGATTGTATTATGAGTCACTTCCTTATTATGACTTATGGTATGTGAATGTGCCTTGCCTATGGTGACTTCAAAGGAGTACTTAGTGTGAGTAGTATTATGGGATGCTACTTGTACATTGCACAAGTATGACTTAGAGTTGTCTTAGGTGATGGTCCTTATGTGTCAATATGACTTATGAAGTTTTTATGTCTCCGATGTATGTGAATGGTGTAAATATGGTAAGGTTGAAAGCTAAGTTCAATTTTTGTGACCTTAAGGTGGTACTTGGTATGGATACTGGTATGGGACGCTATCCACACATTGCACAAAGTATAGCTTGAGGGTTACTTGAGGTGAAGGCTTATGTGAAGGTACTGAGTTACATGTTGGTTGTGCTTTAAATATGTATAAGTAACTTGTAAGTTGATTATGTCTTATATTATGCCTCTTGTGTTTAAGTTCATGAAGTTTTATCAAAATGGCATATATCATGACTTTCAACTAAAATCTCCATCTTAAGCATGTTTTTTCATGGCTATCATACTTAGTACTTAAATGTGCTAACCCATATTTTCTCTTATTTTTACTACAAGTGTAGGTTCTGGCAAGTGATTTGATTATCCCTAGTTGAAGCTTGGATGAGAGTTCTTCCAAGACATCTTTTGTTATCTCCTCATAGATCGAGGACAAGGACTTTTAATGTTTCTAGTTCTTTCATATAATTGACTATTTTAGATTTCTATTGTCAGGGGAAGTGTCCCTACTCTTGTTTAAAGATTTTTCTAAGATGGCCATGTGAGATATAGACTTTTGCTTGCTTTTAAATGATATGTCTTTGATTGTTGGATTTATAAAAGAAAAGTTTTAAATCCTCACTATTTCTATATATCAAATGTTATGAATGATAAGAGGCTTGTACGAGACCTCTTCGGGGTCGAGTACGCTGTGTCGCGTCTGGGGTGTAGAATAGGGTTGTGACAGAAATGCTTTCAAGCATCTTCCATATAAAACACTTTAATTACCGAAATCTCATGATATTCTCCAAAATAGAGTTTTATACGTTGACCATTCATCTTGAAAGTTGGACCATCATTACCTTCAATTTCAATTGCCCCATTTGTGAACACTCGAGTTACCTTGAATGGACCAGATCACTTTGATTTAAGTATACCAGTAAAAAGTCTCAAATAAGAATTGTAGACTAGCACAAAATCACAGACTCACAATTCACGCCGAAGGATTTTACCAGCATGCCACTTCTTTATTTTATCCTTATACAGGGCTGAACTTTCATATGCTCTCAATAGAAATTCCTCCAACTCATGTAGTTGATTCACTCGTCCTTTTCCAGCCTTCTCCTAATTCAGATTTAGTGTTTTCAATGCCCATAGAGTCTTATGCTCAAGCTCAATTGGAAGGTAACATGACTTTCCAAACACTAACTAGTATGGTGACATACCAATCAATGTTTTGAACGCAATACGATAAGCCCACAAAGAATCATCCAATTTTCGAGACTAATCCGTCCAATTTGCATTTACCTTTTTCGCCAAAATATCTTTAATCTCTCAGTTTGAAACTTCCACTTGGCCGCTTGTTTGTGGATGGTATGGCGTTGAAACTTTATGCTTAACCGCATATTTGCTCAACAATGAAGTAAATATCCGGTTGCTGAAATGAGATCTTCCATCACTGATGATAGCACGCAGGGTGCCAAATCGTACGAAAATATATCGCTTTAAGAATTGCACCACACTCTTTCCCTCATTGTTGGGTAATGCTTCAAACTCCACCCATTTGGAAACGTAATCAACTGCCACCAAAATATACTTGTTCCCAAAAGAGCTCACAAACAGACCCATGAAATCTATACCACAAAAAACTACTCTACTTCGAAGATAGGGTTGAGAGGTAATTCATGATTTCTTGATACCCCTCCTTACTTTCGGCAAGGAATGCAATATTTCACAAAGTCATGCGCGTCTCTGTATAGAGATGGCCAATAGTAACCACTTTGAAGAACTTTTACTACTGTTTGCACTCCGCTATGATGTCCACCAACAAGTGAAGCATGACACGCATTGAGAACTTCATGGACTTCCTTTTCCGGTACACATCATTGAATTATATGGTCTGTACATTCCCTGAATAGATACGGTTCATCCCAAAAATAGCTCTTTACATCGAACAAGAACCGCTTTCATTGATAACAATTTAGACCCTCAGGAATTATTCCACACACTTCATGGTTTGCAAGATCAGAATATGAAGGTGTGTTGCTATGGCTTACCTTCATCACTATTTCATCTGGAAATTCAGCCACAATGCCTCTTTCTTTCGGATCAAATGTGTTGATTTCTAACCGTGACAAATGATCTGCCACTTGATTTTCACACCCCTTTCGATCTTTCACTTAAAAATCAAACTCTTGCAACAACAAGACCCACTTAATCAACCTTGGCTTTGCATCCTTCTTCGCTATTAAATACCGCAACCCTGCATGATCTGTTGGAACTATCCCTCTAGTGCCCAGCAAGAATGCCCTGAACTTTTCAAATGCATAAACAATAACAAGTAATTCTTGTTCCGTAACAATGTAGTTATGTTGAGCTCCATTTAGTGACTTGCTAGCTTAATAGATTGGATGAAAGATTTTGTTGCGCTTTTTCCCTAACACAGCTCCTAAAGACGTTCCATTTGCATCACACTTCACCTCCAATTGTTCGGACCAATTCGGGTTGATGATCATTGGGGTAGAGATTATCTTTTCTTTCAAGCAATTAAATCTTCCGAGCAAGCGTCATAATAAAAAAACTCCGCTTCTTTCCCCAAAATATTGAACAATAAGGGTGCAATTTTTGTGAAGTCTTTGACAAATCTCCGAGAGAACCCTGCATGAGACAAGAAACTACAAATACCCTTAACATAGATAGGTGGTGGCAAGTTTTCAACAACTTCCATCTTTACTTTGTCGACCTCCAATCCCTTCTGTGACACCTTCTGGCCTAGGACTATGCCTTCCTTAACCATGAAATGACATTTTTCCCAATTTAAGACTAGGTTGGTTTCTATGCACCTTTGAACAACCTTCTCACGATGCGCCAAACATGTTTCGAATGGATCACCCACGACTCAGAAATCATCCCTAAAGACTTCCATTGAATCTTTTACCATGTCAGTAAAAATAGAAAGTATGCACTGTTGGAATGTCACCGGAGCATTGCACAATCCAACGACATCCTTTTGAGGGCGAAAGTCCTATAGGGACATGTGAAAGTAGTTTTCTCTTGGTCTTCCGGTGCAATAGAGATTTGGTTGTATCTGGAGTATCCATCCAAGAGACAATACAATCGACGCCCCGTAAGTCTATCGAGCATTTGATCCATCAATGGCATTGGAAAATGATCATTCTTGGTCCAAGAAATTCGCTTCCAGTAGTCCATTCATACTCTACAACCATTGACTGGTCTTATAGGTACAAGTTCTCCTTTCTCATTAGGGACCACCGTGATGCCTCCTTTCTTGGACACACATTCTACGGGACTTACCCATTTGCTATCCGCAATAGGGTAAACTACGTCTGCGTTTAGCCATTTAATGATCTCTTTCTTCACCACTTCTTGCATAGGTGGGTTTAATCTTCTTTGAAGTCAACACTGGGCTTGCATTCACTATCCAAATTGATTTTGTGAGTGCAAATACTGGGAGGAATAGCAACAATATCAGCAATTGTCCATCCTATTGCCTTGATATATTGTCTCAACACTTCAAGAAGCAATTTCACTTGCCTCTCAAGAAAGTCTGATGCAATGATAATGGGCAAGGTGTTATTTTCAGCCAAGAATTCATACTGAAGATGAACCGGAAGAACTTTCAACTCAAGCTTTGGAGGCTCCTCCGTAGATGGTTTTGAGAGAGGACTTTCTCAAATTTTTAGATCAATATAAAGCTTCAAAGGGTTTCTTGAGTACACACATAATCCCCATAGAGCCGCCACTATTTCATCTTATCCTTGAATGTTGGTTTCATCATAATTCGAAAGGACAACCGCAAGAGGTTCACCCACATGCATTATTTCCCTAACACTAGCCACCACTTCATCAATCAGATTAATCATTGACACTACATCGATATAACTAGCTTCATTGATTTGCACACATTGAAGGTAACCTCTTCTTCATTTACCCGAAACATTAACTCCCTACTTTTAACATCCCGTAGAGCTATTCCGGTTGCCAAAAATGGTCAACCCAAAATGATAAGTACTTTCACATCATTCTCAGAATTAAAAATAACAAAATCAGCAGGAAAGATAAACCGATCAACCTTCACCAATATATCATAGAGAATCCCAAAGGGGTGCTTGATAGACCAGTCCATCATAGGAAGCCACATTATTGTGGACTTTAGTTCACCCAGCCCAAGTTGTTGAAGATGGCTTATGGCATCAAGTTTATACTTGCCCCAAGATCACATAACACTTTGGAAAACTGAAGCATACTAATGGTACATGGGATAGTAAATGCCCCCAGATCTTTTTTCTTTGTAATCACATCGCTGGTCATAATGGCACTACAATTGTGAGACACTTCAATTGTTTCGAAGTCCATGCTTCTCTTCTTTGTGAAAAGATCTTTCATGAATTTTGCGTTTCCCGACATCTCCGATAATGCTTCCACTAAAGGAAGGTTTATAGAAAACGTCTTAAACACGGATAGAAATTTCTTGAACTTTTTATCTTCATTTCTATTTTTGAGACGCTTAGGGAATGGGGGATTTATTTTGGGAAGAGGTGCACTAACTTTGGAAATGATGTAGCCCTTTCTTTAGCTTTTTGCAACTCTTTGATGGCTCTTTGCTTTGTAATCACTCCCCCTCTTTAGGCATATCATTTTCTGGAGATTAAATGGACCTCTCTTCCTCAACGGTATCTTTCTCTTCTTCACAAGTGTGTGTCCCATCATTAATCTTCACTTTTCCGACTGCTATCTTCCCACTTCGATTTAAAACTGCCAAATCATTTGTCATTATCAGCCCTTGAACTTGTTGCATACTCATCTTCACTTCTTTCAAATAGTTTGGGTTCTTATTGTGCTGAAAGTTGGCTCATTTGACATTCAAGTTGCTTGATTGCATCTGCGTGAGAATTTACCTTATTATTCAATGATGAGAAATCAACTTTCATCTCCTTAAGCATGTCATCAGTTCCCTCAACCTTATCTAGGATACGCGACAATAATTCATCCACTCGTAGGTTGCCTGAACTACCCTTACATCTGGGGCTATCACTTGATTGCCTGTGGTATTCTTCATGACTATCTTCTCTTTTCAAAAGGTCATTTTGTTCAGTCCAATCGTGATTGTATCGTCTGCTCTCTTCTTCATTATGTGAGTTCCAACCTTGATTCCCACCCAACTTTAAATAGCTCTGGCGAGAACCCTCGTCAAGTCTAAGCACTTTTCTTACATGTTTGTGTTCATCAAAGCTTTCTAGCACTTGTTTTCTCAACAACTCCATTTGGGACATCATCTTACTAATCTCCTCATCCCGCTCTTTCTCCTTTTCAAGTTGCTCCTTTGTCATCTTAAAATTTAAGGGAGACATTTTGACCTCTTGAGTATACCAAGCCCGTTTTGTCTTTGTCATTTCCTAAGGAAGGGACGAGGCTACCTTAAATGGTTGCAACATTATCTCTCCTCGGGCCATCTTTTCAGCTACTCATTTGTTAACTGAGTCTAAACTCCGGCAAAGATATTGAAGTATCACATTACCTAGAATCCCACGAGTAGGACACTGTAGTAGCAACTTTTGAAATGTCAGCCAAGTTTCATGAATAGGTTCCCCATCTACTCGCTTGAAGTTCTAGTTGTTGTCACGCAATTTCACCATTTTTTAGGGTGGAAAGAATCTTATATTCTAATGCCTCAGTAAGCTCTGCCCAAGATGCAATGGAGTCCCTTGGTAGACCCGCTAACCACTTGGTTGCTTCCCCCATCAAGAAGAAAGGGAACAACCAGAGACGAACTGATTCTTGTGAAATATTCTTGAGCGAGAATGGACTACATATATCCACAAAGTTCCGAATATGGTCATGTAGGTTGATAACGTCCAAATATACTTCTTGAAAAGAAATATAGACGATCGTATGCAATATATTTACCCAACTATGAGTCGGGGTGGATCCCACAGAGAATATGGAAAAATATTGTCAATAGCAAATATTTAACTCGATAGTCGTTATATAACAATGGGGGGATTCAATTTGAAATAAAAGAAAAAAAAAACAGCTTTGAACAAAATATTTATTTATATTCAAAAGATTATTAAAAGTAACTAGGAATGTGTTCCCCATAAACTCATTTCGCGGTAGTCCTAATAATAACAATCATTTTCTAGTGTATTACACGCAAAGTGTTAAGTTAGATATCTCTAAATCCTTGGTCCGGCATTTAGAGAATTTCACCCCGCACCTTGGTCCGTCTACGTGTGTATAATTTACTAACCTTTACCTTTACCTCATATTAGACATCACATCGATGTATGACTTAGTTTTCACCCTCACACCAATCGACATTAGACTATTAGATAGTATCACACTAAATCTATGTTGATAATTATTTTCTCATTAATTACCTCCTTGGTCCGGCAAGTAGTAACGAGACAACTTCTAACGTTGGCCACCGTTAAAAAGACTTCTAAATGAAAGAATTATCAATGCATGCAATAACACTATTCAAGAATTACTTAGTTACTATTCATACTTTGTTAATCGCTCATGGTTCCCACAACCCTAGTTATTAGATTTAGCTACTCATTATCTCAAAAACACAATCAAAATTTATTAAAATAAATATGTTTGTGTTGATCATAAAAAGTTAAGAACAGTAGCTAAACTATCTTCTATTATTCACGAATACAAATAAATAATAATGGAGAAGAAAGAATAAACCACAATTCTCCGGCCTCCACGGCGGCTCTTCCAAATTTCCTAAGCTAGAAGAAAATTTATATTGTGTATTGTTTCTTTGTTCTCCTTAAGAATAATTTTTCATCCCCTATTTATAGATAGAGAAACTCTAAATAAAATAATTGCGTTCAAGAGAAATTAGGAAAACTAAACCCAATTAAATTGGGTTTTCCACTGTACGCGTGATATCTGGAATTTCACGTTGCTCGCCGCCTTTCATAATAATATGAGCCCTCGAGATGTTGACACGTGGCATCAGTAGTACGCAATTGCAATTTGTTCGTAGCCTTTTTCCTCATATATACAAATATATTATTTTATTAAATTTAATCTATTAAGCTTCCTGCTTGTTTTTTCCTTCTTCAACCTTTCATCTTTAATTCGTTTTAGCTCCAAACTTCTTCATTTTTCCACCAATTTAATCCTACAAATAAAATATACGATTTAGCACAATTCATAAAATTCATGCTCAAAAAGGACAAATATAAGATTAAATATGAGGAAAATAATGATTAAATATATATAATTTTAGCCTCACATCAACACCCCACAATTAAACTTTTTCTCGTCCTCGAGCAAACATTAAAGCTCATCCCAAAATTATCATACTAGCAATGTCATTACTTTGGTTAGTACAAACAATTAGGCCATATACCAATTTCAAAATATCAAGTATAGTTCTCAATTATAATGCAAGACATCATCCAAATAAACAACAAACCTCTAGCGTCCTAACCTCAAGGAAGGACTTTGAACTCATCAAATTTAAGCTTGCTCACCTACTCTCATGAAATAAAGTTAATAAAATCACCTATCTTTCATGAAACGAGTGCCCTCACAAGAAGAAATAGTCCACATACTCAAATCAGAAGACTGAATATAAATTAAGGACTTAGCATCAAAGAACACTCTCACACTCACAAAGAAAATTCACATGTATGCACATAGAACCATATGCTTGCCCATTATGTACATCTCAACTAATTAAGCATGCTTGAATAGAATCAAATGGGACTTTAACGGGTTGTAATGTAGGCTAGGGGATGGGTAGGAAAACTATATAATAGTGACTTACACATCCTTAAGCATTTTGCAATTTTAGACTTCATGACCCATTATTTTCTTCTCTTTATTTTCAGCCGTCTCTTCAACAATTATTTCACAAGTAATTCCCATCATCTCAAGAATGTTTCAATCATTTTTTTTTAAGTTTTCCTTCATAATAGCCACCCTCAACTTATGTATTTTACATGCGTTAAGGTGCATGATGTCCTTGGAAGGACCAGGGTCATCATCAAGGTAACTTTTTTTTTCTCATGTCACATTCTTTAGTTTTTTCTTTTTTCATATCACATTCTTTAGTTTGTTTTTTTTTCATATCACATTCTTTCAAAGAGGGATTTTAAGCACTTTGTAGCTATGATTTATTATCTTTTCACTCAACCATCCCTTTTTCTCAGAATTGATAATTAGAATAAGTCTATGCTATAATGCTCAAGGAAGCAAGGTGCAAAAACTAGAAATTCAACAAAATAGTTTAGGGTAAAATATGGCTACAAAAAACGGCTACAGGCTCAAAAGGTCTAACTAGTGATAAAATATCTGAAAAGGCTAAAATTTACCAGACAAATCAAAGAAAGCATATTATCATCTCCTAAACAAAGCAATACCTTTTATTTCAATTCAATAACATGCAGGGCAAGTTCTAGACTACGATGCAAAACATGGAATAACCAAAATCTCACCACACATGGCTCAAGTATCAATCAAGATGGATAGATTCCACTTCTAAGAGAGACAAGATCATAACAAACTACAAAATAAAATAAGTTATATACAAAGTCACAACCATAAACCTAGGTGTCAAAAAGTTTGCAATTTCACTAGCAATCAAGCATTCACAAGAAAGTACTACTCAAAATTAGGCCCAAATAGTAAGTATCACATAACTCAAAAGGGTCTTTTCATTTCTCTCCAAAAAAAAAATTAAAATTAAAATAATATTTAAAAATAAAATATATTCCTAAAAAAAATAAATGACACTCGGTTCAAAGGAACTATCCTCAGGAAAAAAATCGAAAACAAAAGCCAAGGATGAAATCCTAAAAAAAAAAACTCAATAAAACAGTAAAAACTAGGAATTTATTCCTCCACCCCACACTTAAAAAGATGATATGTCCCCAAAGCATTAAATAAAATTTAAAACAAGGGTTAGGAAAACTCCCTGAGGCCTTTAGGCCTAGCTAGTAGCATGTTCTCTTAATTTTCATCAATGGTCAACACCTCACACTTAAGCTCAAACATGCTCCTTCGCATCAATTTTTTATTTATTTTTGGTACTCAGACTTCCCCTAATCTGTAAAAAAAACAAAAAAAGAAGAAAAGAAAAAAAAACTGATACTAATAAAATAAAAAGTAAAATAAAATAAGAAGTTACACTATTAATTTAGGTTGCCTCCCAATAAGCGCTTAATTTAACGTCGCGGCACGACACCATCAATTTTACTATTTTTTTTTCCACTTTGAATATATGAATTGCACCCCTAATTTCACATCAATTTTTCTATTATGCTCAAGGGGTTGTGGTATAAAAATAAAGGTTCCAAACAAAAGATATCACATTATGCACCTCTTGGATCATAAGTGAGGAATGTAATTCTCCGATGTTAACACAATAAAATCAAGAATCTGGACACATTGTTCCACCCCCATACACTCTTCTATAGGCTCAGATGGCTCGATTAATATTTCATCATCTGAACATAATTTGGAAAAATGATTGGAATGAGGTCTAGTGCGCCCTAACTTATGAATTGTATTATTATTTACACCATCATATTTACACATACTAGAGTTTTTATAAATAATATTATCAACTTCATTACATAACTCTAGTGTACTCTTCTCAACAAAGACAACATCAATAAAAGTATGATCAAGCAATTGGCCCTCAACTTTTAGCTCTTCAAGTTGACTTATAAGTATTTTTTCTTCCTCACACATTATTAATAAATTGTTGGGTGTCATAAGATTTAATCTTTGCACTCAACTCACAATCTAAATAATAGAGATCAAATTCAAAGGCATATTCACTACTGCGCTAACATATTGATTTATAGCAAAGTATTAAAAAATCTTCCATGTCCCCATATAACTTATCTTGTTGAGAAAAAAAATAACTTATAAGAACCCATAAAATCAGAAGGGCAAGAATTGCAAGAAAACTTATCACTACATACTTTATCAGATGACATCTCAAGAAGAGTAAAAGAACTAGGATAATAATAATATAAAAAATAATTTAAAACTAATCCTAAGAAACAAAAGAAGGACTACAAGTCAAAACAAATACTAAAGACAATTTCTAAGCCACATTCCCCGGCAGCAGAGCCATTCTTCACAACGTCCAAATATACTTCTTGAAAAGAAATATAAACAATCGTATGCAATATATTTACCCAACTATGAGTTGGGGTCGATCCCACAAAGAATATGAAAGAATATTGTCAATAGCAAATATTTAACTTGATAGTCGTTATATAACAATGGGAGGATTTAATTTGAAATAAAATAAAAAACCAATAAAAATAGCTTTGAACTAAATATTTATTTATATTCAGATTATAAAAGTAACTAGGAATGTGTTCCCCATAAGCGCATAACGCGGTAATTCTAATAATAGCAATCCTTTCCTAGTGTATTACATGCAAAGTGATAAGTTAGGTATCTCTAAATCCTTGGTCCGGCATCAAGAGAATTTCACCCCACACCTTGGTCCGGCTACGTGTGTATAATTACTAACCCTTACCTTTACTTCATATTAGACATCATATCGATGTATGACTTAGTTTTCACCCTCGCACCAATCGACATTAGACTATTAGATAGTAACACACTAAATTTATGTTGATAGTTCTTTTCTTGTTAATTACATCCTTGGTCCGACAAGTAGTAACGAGGCAAGTTCTAACGTTGGCCACCGTTAAAAAGACTTCTAAACGAAATAATTATCAATGCATGCAATAACACTATTCAAGAATTACTTAGTTACTATTCATACTTTGTTAATTGCTCATGGTTCCCACAACCCTAGTTATGAAATTTAGCTACTAATTATCTTAAAAACACAATCAAAATTTATTAAAATAAATATGCTTGTGTTAATCATAAAAAGTTAAGAACAATAACTAAACTATCTTTTATTAATGACGAATACAAATAAATAATGATGGAGAAAAAAGAATAAACCACAATTTTCCGGCCTCCATGACGCCTCTTCCAAAGTTCCTAATTTAGAAGAAAATTTATATTGTCTATTGTTTCTTGGTTCTTGGCACTCCTCAAGAATAATTTTTCATCCCCTATTTATAGATAGAGAAACCGTAAGTAAAATAATTTCATTCAGGACAAAATAGGCAAACAAAACCCAATTAAATTGGGTTTTCCACTGTACGCGTGATTTCTGGAATTTCATGTTGCTCACCGCCTTCCATAATAATATGAGCCTTCCAGCTGCTGATACGTGGCAGCAGTAGTACGCAATTGCAGTTGCAATTTGTTCGCAACCTTTTTCCTCATATAGACAAATATATTATTTTATTAAATTTAATCCATTAATTTGTCTGCTTATTTTCCTTCTTCAACCTTCCATCCTTAATTCGTTTTATCTCCAATCTTTTTCATTTTTCCACCAATATAATCCTAGAAATAAAAAATACTATTTAGTACAATTCATATAATCCATGCTCAAAAAGGACAAATATAAGATTAAATATGAGGCAAATAATAATTAAATATATATAATTTCAGCCTCACATCAGGGGTTCTCATGATCCAACCCTCCAAATAAACCCTTGTCTTGCAATAGTTGCAGCATCATGTTTGTCACATGGATTGCAGCATAACCCAAACTAGAGGTAGGCGAATAGTACCTACGCTCCCCAAATGAGCTTCATTGGCATTGTTGAAGTCACCAATATTATCTTGGTGACCAAGTTGGTTCACGGTGCTTCCATTTGCACTCATCTTGCAACCTAATCACAAACAATTCACAACACATGGTAAGTCGATTCAGCTACAACACAAAAAGATCACAATTTAAACTTCAATAATAGATTTTAAACACCACTCCTTAGTACCGGCGCCATTTTGTGTTAAACACTCAACTACACCTCATTTAATACTAGGTGTAGGCGATCGTAATCTAGTATAAAATTCAATGAAGAGTTGGAGTCGAACCCACATGGAGCAGTACAAGTTGGAATTCAATGACGAAGTTATAAACGTGGTCTAATCGTTTTAGGGATAAAAATTATCGAAAACATTTAGATAAATCGGAAGGATGACATGAATGTGAGATGGGGGGATCGATTTGTCAATTACAACTCAATTAGAACACTAGGACAGTAATCAAGTAAATAAAAGGTACTTGGGGATGTGATTGATTAATTTTCAGTTTCACTAAATAGGTGATTAGTAATTACTAAAGTTTGTTGGATCTTAGTAGGTATGCTAGACTTTAGATGCAACAATTTTCTCTCAAACAAATATTACGAGTTAAGCGTGTTCTCTCGAATCTCGACAAGCTTAACACTGTGAACTGCCCAATATCTCAATTTATCTACTCTGTCGAGCTAGATAGGTATAATTGGATTTAGAATTCACTCTCTATAGCTGAAACCACAACAACCCAATCACTACAAAAGTTAATGTATAACCATAACTTTACACCTCTTTATCAAGCAAGCATAAAATACTAAATAAGTATTGTAACCTTCACTACAATTCATAAATTGAACTTCATTTATAGATCAAACCCACTTCAAAACAATGGTAAAATCAATAATCACTAACACACATAAGCTAAATAAGACAATTAATCACATAATCACACCCCCAAGAATGAGTTCTTAGCCACACATCATAAAAAATAAGAAATCAATACCGATTCAATTCTCCATTGCTGGGTATCAATCCCAAATCCTTACAATGGTTTAATGTAGCTTCGATTCCAAAACCCAATTAAAAAATTACTCGAAAAAGATTCAAAACTAAGCCAGCATAATGTTATCGCTCGAATTATGAATTTTAAATAATGATCGGACTCCCTGATCTTTTCTTAAAAATCAATTTATACTTTCTCAAAATTTAGCCTTCGGGGTCATTCGGCGGTATAAGTTGGATGTCGCTGAACGAGTCGGTGACACACCAAGTGCTTCTTAACATCGCCTTTTGGTCTTGTATTATTACTATTTTAAGGTTGTAATATTGGGTGATCAAGGTCTGGATCGCCAACCTGATCATCAATGCTCCCTTTGTCCTTTCTGATCCCCGTTTCTCATTGCGTCGTCTCCAAAATTCTATAACATTAGGCGATCTGAGCCTCCTTCACCTATCCCATCGTCATGTCGCTGATAGATATGTTACCTCGCCTAATCTCTCTTCTCCAAGGGTTGGCACTCTGTAAATTTTGGTGAGCTAAAGAGCCACTCAGCGGATCGCCAAGTGGTCTTGGCGATCACCAAGATTGCCTTTCTTCAACTTCTTCAGCTTTTTCAGTCCTTTTTACCTAGCAATATCCTTTCCTTGCTCCTTAGTCGTCATTGCTGCAAGTCAACACTTTAACATCAATATGGAGCCGGTAGGCCTTAGAGATTACGAAATGTCTCTTCAGATGGATTTGCTCCCTTTAGACTTATATAGTATACTTGAGTTTAGTATCATCTTTATCAAAATAAACAAGAAGATCATATGACCAACCATCAATATTTTCCCTTGTCTATCAATTCAGATGTGTTCATTTGTGATTTAAGACCTTAATTTTCTATTTGGAACCAGGTCTTGGATTTGGAGCTTGGGTGGGTCTCTAGTGACTCTGAAGATGGTTTCTCTCTATATTATGGACTAGTTTGAGGAAAAGTGGGTGATTCAGGGGCATTCAAAGTCTTAGAAATAATTTGAGGCCCTAGTGTATCTTTTTTTCCCAGTTTGAGTTCCAAGCATATATTCTTATAGACTGGGTTTGAGGTTTGACGTATGTTTTTGTAACCATGTGTAGAGACTCTAGCATGTCTTCTTTACCCATGGTTTGAGGCCTTGGCGTTCCTTATTTAGACATGTTATGAGGCCATGTCACATCTTTTTTAGCCTTAGTTGATGTCCAGCTATTACTTCTACTAGTCAGGTTTGAGTCTTTACTTGGTGACTCTACTCCGTTCTTTGGGGAGGGGTTTTTTACGATGGTTTGAGTCTATGAATGGCGATGGTAGTTTTGGAATACTACTAAATATAACTAATAGTTTTCATAGCTCTAATGTGTACCCATCTTTCTTATATGGGTCTATTTGGGTTATTTACCTTCAATTATGCAGGAGTGTACCTTTAGGGCTTGTGGGGTTCAATTAGAATATAGCTAGTTATTTATTTTATGGGTTGTCCTTTCCTAGACGTGTGGGTTGTATAGTAAGGTTCCATTAACATTTCTTTCTATCACGTCTAGTTGATGGAACTTCTCACTTTTCGTTATTTCCTTTACTGTCTGAGCTCAGTCGATGTATGATATCTACTTGGTACCTCTTGTTTTTGCAATCATACTACATTGTGCATTTGTTTCCTTGATGTAGATCAAAGCACCACCCTCCATCATTTATTTATGCTAGTTATGGAGATTTTTGGATATTGAGAGTTGTGTCCTAGTTCATCCTAATTCCAATTTTGGCTAGTCTTTTTTTAACAAGACAAAATAGTATTTTTCTTCAAGTTTTGAGACTTGTAATCTCCTGTGATAGCTCTTTAAATGTGTCCACTAGGTCGTGGGATTGGATCTATTTGTATGTTTATTTTTGTTGTTATGCTTTTTCCATTGTTTTCTTTTATATTCTTCTTTACCGCTTGTTGATTTTTGTTTCTACACGATATGCTAGTTAATTATTGTTTCCGGATATGGTAGGTTTACCTGTAAGTGGATTATGGTAGGTATCATCATGAAAAGGTTTCGGATAATGAAAAGTATCTTTCCACTATCCATTGTAGTTTTCTCCCCGTGACTAAAAATGGCTTCCCCGAAATTATGGGGACCTCAAAATTCACATCACAATAGAGAATAACGAAGATTGTGGGAAAAATAAAACTCTCCAGTTTCACCAAGACATCATAGAGAATTCCCACGAGTCTCTTGACTAACTTATCATCCATTAATTATATTATAGTAGTTAGTTTGGGTCTCCCAAGCCCAACTATTTGTAGATTGCTAGTGGCATGATATTTATGCTGGTCCCTAAGTCACATAACACTCTTGAAAAATGTAATGATCCAATTGTGCATGGAATTGTAACTGCACCAGGGTCCTCCTTCTTCTGAACCAAAGACCTTATAAGAATTGGAATGCAATGATGCAAATTGAAATCTAATGAAGCATGTATATGCATTTTAAAAAAAAATCAGTTTCATCTTTCTTCTTCAAACTCTATGGAAATGGAGGTGGTAGCTCGGGAATTGATTTCAAAGGTTAAGATATCTTTGTTCATGGATCCTTTGTGATCTTAGCCCTATCAACATCCTTGAGACGAACTTCCATCTCTTTTTGAGATCCAGAATCAACACGAGACCTCTTCATCAATCATATTCTTAGCCCGAGTAACAACTTCAGCTTCAACAATCCCTTCCTACTCAACACTTGTAAGTACTGGTCCCAGAAGTGACTTACCACTCTTAGTGGCAATTTCCATTAATTTCCCATCCTTCCTTGATACCTGAAATGTATCACTAGGAAGTGTACCATTATTTCTCTTATTTAATATGGTGGATAGTTGCTCCATCTTATGCTCCAACTGCTTGATTAATGTAGTGCGTGAATCCACAAATTGACTAATAAAGTACAAATCACATTTCAACTCCTTAACCCAAAGTATGTACATTTCACCCTTTGTAGTACCTTGGCAAACATATTGTCCATCCCAGAGCTACTTGTTCCATTACCAATTATATCTCTGTTTCAAGGAGGGACATAAACTCGACTTTGAAATTTTTTAAAATTATCATTATTTTGTGAATCCCTTTGATCAATATTTCCATCCCTATCATAACAACCATCCTTTTGATATGTCCGACCTTAATTTGTTTGAACATACATATGGAAACCCCCTTATTTGTTTAGATACATTGCCTCATCATCATAATCAAATCAAGGTTCTTATGTCAACTTGCAGCCACAACTACATTAACCTTTTTAGTGCCACCTGCTAACAAGTACTTTGTCATCAAATCCATTTTCGTCTTTATGTGAGCCATATCCTGATCAGATTCATCTTCTCAATAATTTTATACAGCTGATATACCAATTACATAAATATTCCTTACAACTCTAGAAACTATAGTAGGCAAAGCCCTATTTTTCTATGAAACTTTATCCAATATGGTTGATGAATATGTAAAATTTTAATCTATGAATGACCCTCTAATAACTTCATCCATAATGTATGTGGTTGCCAAATTCAATAATCCATAGAAAACCTCCATCTACTGATCATGAGTAAGCTTATGGTTTGGGCATTGCTTCAGATCTGGCTAAACCTTAGCCAAATTACAAGTAATGCTTCAGTGGGCAATTGCATGTGGTTGTTGATCTCATCTTTAATTGAAACTTCTTTGATCGTGGGAAGAACTTCTTAAAAAAGCTTCTTTCAACTCTCTCCAAGTTGTAATTGAATCATGTGGAAACTCATTTAGCCATAGTATTGCCTCCCCATACACAGATAATAGAAACAACCTCAGCCTGATAGCCATTTGACTTACTCCAGATATCTCAAAAGATTTACTAGTACTAACAAAATTCATCAAATGCTAATTTACATCATCTCCAGTTACTCCTCTGAATATTCCTTTCAATTTCAACTGTTGGATCATATTACCTATCAGGTAAACTTTACTGCTTGTTGTAGCCGAGGGAGAACAATAGCCCAAATACTCCAACTCCATGCATATCGGTATCATCTTCATCCAATGAAAAATCCATTGGGTTAAATAGTGTCTGCTACTCTTTGCCTCTTGTGCCCAGATGACAATACTTTGGAGCAACCTCATATTCTTCATCATCATGTTCATCTCCCACATTGTTGTTATTACCATTGTTACCATTTCCCCTTTCCTAAGCTTCAACTATCTATCTCAAACTCATTGCATCGTGTTCATGTGCATTCATTCTCCATAAAATTTGTTTTTCAAGCTCCGCATGATAAGGAATTTATGGTCCTCCGTTACTACAAGTACTTGAAATGCACTAACTTTTACCCTTCAAAAACAAAAAAACATGAAACAAAGAGTAAAAATAAAAAATAGGACTAAAAGTGATATAACACACACTCTACCTAATTAAAAATTGTATTCCCGGCAACGACTCGAAGCTTTCATACACCTAAATTATACATTTTTGAATAAAGTATTATGAGGTCGTTGTCAAATATAGGATCAAACTAGGTTGGGATCATATCCTAGAAATATTAAGATGAGAACTAAGCCTTATGTTATTACTTACTGTTAGTTTTGTATCTCCAAAGGAATGGGGAAAATTTAGCAAAATTTAGTATGAATTTGTTATCAATAACACTCAGCGATATCACTTGACCGAGAATTTAGAGAGAGGAAAACAAGGATTGTTTTCACCAGTGACTCTTTGCTTTTGGGTTAATATAGAATGTCACTTTGCAATGCTAGTATATTAGTTTTTTTCGCTCAAACCAAAAATGTTTTATTCAAATCAATAATTATTACTTAGAGTTGGTTATTCTTATTAATGCATCAACCCTTAGATGAGTTCAAGACATTGAATCCCCGTTATTATTTCATTTTCCTATCTAACACAGTAAAAAAACTATTAAAAGACCCTATAATTGCTTAATAACTAGCATTAATTCATAGTTAAAAAGCATTAAATGTGTCGTATTATGCCGACACATAATGCACCCTAAGGTGATACAATCTGTCGAATGAATTCCTCACCCAAGTGTTATTGAAGCAAAACATCTCCAATAATGCTTCCACTAAAGGAAGGTTTATAGAAATTATCTTAAACAGGGATAGAAATTTCTTGAACTTTTGATCCTCATTTGTATTTTTGAGACGTTTAGGGATTGGGGGATTTATTTTGGGAAGAGGTTGCACTAACTTTTGAAATGATGTATCCCCTTCTTTAACTTTTTGCAAATCTTCGATGGTTCTTTGCTTTGGAATCACTTCCCTCTCTTTTAGCATATCATTTCACAGATATTGAATGGACCTCTCTTCCTCAACGGTATCTTTCTCTTCTTCACAAGTGTTTGTCCAATCATTAACCTTCACATTTCTGACTACTATCTTCCCACTTCGAGTAAAAATTGCCAAATATTTGTCATTATCACCCCTCGAACTTGTTGCATACTCATCTTCACTTCTTTCAAATAGCTTGGGTTCTAATTGTGCTGAAAGTTGGCTCATTTGACATTCAAGTTGCTTGATTGCATCCGCGTGACAATTTAACTTATTATTCAATGATGAGAAATCTGCTTTCATCTCCTTAAGCATGTCATCAGATCCTTCAACCTTATCTAGGATACGCGACAACAATTTATCCACTCGTAGGTTGCCTGAACTACCCTTAGACTTAGGCTATTACTTGATTGCCTGTACTATTCTTCATGATCATCTTCTCTTTTCAAAAGGTCATTTTGTTCAGTCCAATCGTGATTGTATCGTCTCCTCTCTTCTTCATTATGTGAGTTACAACCTTGATTCCTACTTGACTTTAAATAGCTCTGGCGAGAACCCTCCTCAAGTCTAAACACTCTTTTTACATCTTTGTGTTCATCAAGGCTTTCTAACACTTGTTTTCTCAACATCTCCAATTGGGACATCATCTTGCTAATCTCCTTGTCCGGCTCTCTCTCCTCTTCAAGTTGCTACTTTGTCATCCTAAAATTTAAGGGAGACACTTTGTCCTCTTGAGTATACCACGCTCGATTTATCTTTGTCATTTCCTAAGAAAAGAACAAGGCTACCTCAAATGGTTGCAACATTACCTCTCCTCGGGCCAGCTGTTCAGCTACTCTTTTGCTCACTGATCCTAAACACTAGTAAAAATATTGAAGTATCACAATACCCAAAATCCCTTGAGTAGGACACTGTAGTATCAACTTTTGAAATGTCAGCCAAGTTTCATGAATCGGTTCCCCATCTATTCGCTTGAAGTTCTAGATGTTGTCACGCAGTTTCACAATTCTTGTGGGTGGAAAGAATCTTATGTACGAATGGCTCGGTAAGCTTTTCCCAAGACGTAATGGAGTCCATTGGTAGACCTGCTAACCACTTGGTTGCTTCCCACCATCAAGGAGAAAGGGAACAACCGGAGCCGAACTGATTCTTGTGAAATATTCTTGAGCGAAAATGGACTACATATATCCACAAAATTTCGAATATGGTCATGGAGTTCTCATGATCCAACCCTCCAAATAAACCCTTGTCTTGCAATAGTTGCAGCATCGTGTTTGTCACATCGATTGCACCATAACCCAAACTGGAGGTAGGCGAATAATACCTACGCTCCCCAATTGAGCTTCATTGGCAATGTTGATGTCACCAATACTATCTTGGTGACCAAGTTGGTTCACGGTGCTTCCATTTGCACTCATCTTGCAACCTGATCACAAACAGCTCACAACAGATGGTAAGTAGATTTAACTATAGCACAAAAACATCACAATTTAAACTTCAATAATAGAATTTTAAACACCACTCCTCGGCAGCGGCATCATTTTGTGTGAAACGCTCAACTACACCTCATCTAATACTAGGTGTAAGCATTCGTAATGTAGTATAAAACTCAATGAAGAGTTGGGGTCGAACCCAAATGAAGTGGTACAAGTTTGAATTCAATTACGAACTTATTAATGTGGTCTAATCATTTTAGGGAAAAAAATTATCGAAAACATTTAGATAAATCGCAAGGATGATATGAATGTGAGATGGGGGGATCGGTTTGTCAATTAACAACTATAGCAATTAGAACACTAGGTGAGTAATCAAGTAAATACAAGGTACTTGGGTCTGTGATTGATTAATTTTCAATTTCACTAAATGGGTGATTAGTAATTACAAAAGTTTGGTGGATCTTAGTAGGTATGCTTGACTTTATATGCAATAGTTTTCTCTCGAACAACTATTACGATTTAAGCGAGTTCTCTCGAACCTCGACAAGCTTAACACTGTGAACAACGCAGTATCTCAATTTAGCTACTCTCTCAAGCTAGATAGGTAGAATTGGATTTATAGTTCACTCTCTCGAGCTGAAACCACAACAACCCAATCACTACAAAAGTTAATTTATAACCTTAACTTTACACTTATTTCTCTATCAAGCATAAAATACTAAATTAGAATTATAACCTTCACTACTATTCATAAATTGAACTTCAGATAAAGATCAAACCAACTTCAAAACAACAGTAAAATCAATAATCACTAATACCCATAAGCTAATAAAAACAATTAATCACATAATCACACCCCCAAGAATGAGGTTTTAGACATACATCATAAAAAGTAAGAAATCAATACCGATTCAATTCTCCATAGTTGGGTATCAATCCCCAAATATTTACAATGGTTCAATGTAGCTTCGATTCCAAAACCCATTTAAAGATTACCCGAAAAAGAGTCAAAACTAAGCCAGCACAATGTTTTCATTCGAACTATGAATTTTTAAAAATGATTGGATTCCCTAATCTTTTCTTAAAAATCAATTTATACTTTCTCAAAATTTGGCCTTTAGAGTCGTTCGACGGTTTAAGTTGGGTGTCGCCGAACGAGTTGGGAACACGCCATTGCTTCTTAACATCGCCTTTTAGTCTTGTATTATTACTATTTTAAGGCTGTAATATAGGGTGATCAAGGTCTGGATCGCCGACTTGATCAGCAGTGCGCCCTTTGGCCTTTCTAATCGTCGTTTCTGGTTGCGTCATCACCAATAATTTTGTAATATTAGGCGATTCGAGCCTCCTTCATCTATCCAATCGGCGTGTCACTGATAGGTAGGTTACCTCACCCAATCTCTCCTCTCCAAGGGTTGGCACTCTATAAATTTTGGTGAACTAAAGTGCCACTCGGCGAATCACCGAGTGTTCTTGGTGATCACCAAGATTGCCTTTCTTCAACCTTTTTAGCCTTTTAAGTCCTTTTTTCTCGGTAATATCCTTGCCTTGCTCCTTAATCTTTATTGTTGCAAGTAAACACTTTAACATCAGTTTGGACCATAAATTAGGCATTGAGGACAATAAAACTATGAAAACAAAGCCCTAAATGAGTTGAAATCTCACACTCATCAAGGAAATCATATTTTTAGAAACCTCCTTCGTAGTTCAGTGTCGTAGTATAATTTTTACATATTTTTGAGCCACGTGGTAGTGTTTTCGATATTATGGTTGTGGACATCCCTTTTGTATTATTTGGTTTTGCGGTTATTGTTGTTTATTGATTGTGTTAATATGCATGAGGTTATTGGGGGTCGGTTTGATTCTTATGGAGTCGCGTAGGAAGGGTGTTGGATTAAACCGCGTGAAGTACGCCTAGTTATGTTGCCTCAGGAGCTTGAGGTCCTTCGAGACGTTTTTGGAATGTGTTCAATGGATTTAGCTGCTTATTATTGTTGTTTTTAGCTTCATTTGATGGTTTTTACTTTGCTGGTCACGAGTGTGGCATTAGCGTCTTATTAATTACTTATGCTTTGTTGTTACAATCTTGTTGATTTTTGCGTTATTGCGTTACTTTTGTTGGCCAAGCATTATAGAAAATGCTTTTGGATATTGGTTGAAAGGTATGTCAAAGATATTATTTCGCTTCGAGCATGTTCCCAATGGACTAAGCTTGTTATGGTCGGTGTATTATCATTAGTTTATATGTAGCGCTATCCTTTTGAGAAGGCTACGACCAAATGATATAATACCTATAGGCGACACTCTACTCCTTAGTAGCCTAGAAAGCTGGTTATGATTATGTTTTCATTAATTATGATTATTGTTATTGTTGTGATGTTTTATTCTCTTGTTGCCACCTTGTTTTGGCCTCTATAGACACTAACATTGGAGGGTTCTTGATCATATAGATTGATTCTTATATCGAGCCTACGGGACGGGTTGATTGAGACTCTGGGCCGGGTAGACTGAGCCTATAGGATAGGTAGACCGTGACTACAGGCTAGGTAGACTGTACCTATGGGGCATCATATATATATAGTACCACACAGCGTCAGATTCACATTGATTCATAGCACACCTACAGAGCAACATATATGTGTTGTCACAAAGAAGCTCTGATTTGCATTTGTTCATGGGACATGTACATTGAGTTAGTTCATTTGGATCCAAGTAAGGGTGCTTATATGCGTTTTTGGCGACTGTTTACACTTTGTAGGAGTTATAAGTAGTGTGTGCATCGTGATTATGGGACCAGGTTAGGTTATTGCTTGTTACGTGCTTATATTTTCATGCTACAGGGATAGAGGGTATTGTACTTTGGTTTTACCCTTGCTTTCTTCATTCAATACTGATACTTCAGTTTCAACTTGCAGTTTACCTTACCTGCTTGGTACATTATTTTGTATTGACGTTTGTTGCCTGGTGACACTACATTCATGATTGCAGGTCCTAAGTGACGACAACATTGACCTGTCAAGAAGCCAACTGCCTATCAAGCACACTGGTTGACTCCTTTCTTTAAGGGGTTTCCAGAGCTCCAACGGTTTGCTTATTTTACTTTTTAATGATTTTGGGTAGGTTGGGGCCCGATACTGTCCAATTGTTAAATTCGCAGAGGCTTGCAAACTAGTTTGTTTGCTTGTTAGTCAGGTTATTGACCATGTTGGCCTTGCTTTCTAGTCGGTTAATGTTTGATATTTCTTTGCATATTGTTTATACCTATTCGTATTTTTAGTTTCTATACACAGATCATGGTGGCTTTAATGGCCCACATAGCATTTATGATTTTCTATATACCATGGTCGCCTCGACGGCCCAAACAAGCTTCTATGATGGCTGGTTATTGCTTTATATAAGCTATCACGAGTAGTTATTTTTCTTATAGAGTTGTTGATAGGGGCCTTGCTTATTTTAAAGCCAATATATACTTATTTGTTTTCATAACATTGTGCGACTGCCATGCACCATTAGAAAGTTGTTCAGCAGGGTTGGCTCAGGCATAAGTTTTAGCATCACGTGCCAATTTCCTCATTGAGTTTGGGGCATGACAAACTTTGTATTAGAGCAACGTCGTATCATATGTAGTCTTCAAGCCGTGTCAAGTAGAGTCTTTTTTAAAAATGTGTTGTGGACCATATTCTATAAGCAAGAAGCTAAAGACATCATATAGGAAAGTTACCCTTATTTAACTCGGATAGTTCGATTAAGCTGAGTGATAAGGGTTGAAGTCTTTTGATTACGATTTCTACTTAGCTTGCATTATAGCTTCACCTACTAATGACCTTGACATATCACAGATTTAGGCTATTACAAAGAACATATAAGTTCTAACATCATAAATATATAGTTAAGAGGATGCAAAGAGTGTCAATGATGTAGAATAGACCTATAGGGTTTCAAACAAACGCTAAGCATGGTCCCAACATTGGAATTCAAAGAGACCACGAGGATCACAATCACCACAATCCCTTGGTACCAAGTTAGATTGATAGGTTCAGTCAGGTTTTGATGAAAGCTCCCAAGCATCATGCTCGCAGCAATACTGTCACCTAGAGAAGTCAAGATCAATTGTGTTGCATTGTGATATTTGCGGGGGATCACAAATTGGGAATTGTCACAGAAAAGGTTATACTTACAGCTCTGACGGTAATTATACAGAGATATTGTACATTTAATAACTAGTAGGATTCTGGACATAGGACCGGATTAGCAGTAGAGTCATCTACTACATTCTGCAGAGAGATGGCCACAATTTTCGTCAAGTAGAGGTTGAGGTAAGAGGGAGCATCTAGTTGTGGTAATGGCTAGAAGTTTACTTATGCATTGGCAAGTATACTAACCATTTTTTCTCACTCTATTTATTCTTGGATAGATCTGATCTCAACATTATCGTATATTACTACATTTATTGTTGAGAAGTATTTCATAGTACAAGAGTCATTTACATGACTTTTTGTTGTATCTTCTCCAGTTGGTAACTCCATTATGGCCAAAAGGGTTTATTGGGGAGTGTATTGTAGATATTGTTGGTCATCTGGCCTCTATGACATGATAGAGCTGGAGGTGTTAGACTTTAATATTATTAGAGGCATGGATTTGCTGATAACTTGTTATGCCAATGTATTCATTTCATATACTCTGGCAAGGAAACTGATTTTTAAAGGCTGCATTTATCATATTTTTAGGGCTTAGCATGTTGACATAGATGTGCTCACTTGTATTCTCTTAAAACTGCAGATCAATTTTGTTGTTGATACATTACATGATGTCCAACGATATCAATTCCACCATGGAAAATGGTACCAGTAGAATTAAAGGAATTGAAGAAGAAGCTAAAAGATTTATTAGGTAACGGATGCATCAATTAAAGTGCGTCATCAAAGCATACGCCTAAATTATTTTTGCGAAAGAAAGATGGTTCATTGATCATATATATAGACTACAGACATATGAATAAGATGACTATAAAGACCAAGTATCCATTGTCAAAGATTGATGACTCTTTTGACTAGTTATAGGGTGCCAGATGTTACTTAATATATTTAAGTTCTGGTTACCATCATGTGCGAGTTCGAGAGAGTGATATTCCGAAGACAGCCATTAGGACAAGATATGGTCATTTTGAGTTTCATGTGATATCTTTCGAATTGACGAATGTCCCAATAGAATTTATAGACGTGATGAACAACTACCTAATTCATTCATCTAATGTTCGTGATTTATTTCATTGATGAGATTTAGGTATATTCACGATTATAGGGGGAGGTTAAATATTGTATTTCAGATATTGCGAGGTTATATATTGTATGCTAAGCTCTTATCGTGTATGTTCTTATTGCATTCTAGGGCGTTAACGAGCCATATTGTAAAAAATGTTGGTATACATGTTAATATGCAGAAGATTGAGGTCATGAAGACTTGGCTTCAACCCATGACCCCAATAGAAGTTTATAGATTTCTAGGGTTAGCAGGTTCAATAGCTCGAGTCTTTACTGATTAGTATAGCAGAAGACAGAATCCTTGAAACCAGACATCGATTGATTCTCCAAGATGTTGCAGGTCTTCGACAACATATTATGATAAAATGAAACCATTCTCAATATTGCATTGACCAGTTTCTACGAAGATTTATCTTTATACTAAAGATACTTACTAGTGGCATTGGATGAAGAATGACATTGATGAGTTCGTGGCAAAATGTCCTAATTTTTAACAGGTGAAGGTCGAGCACCAGACACCAAGTGGGATTACACAAGAGATATCCATTACACTGTTTAAGTATGGGGAAATAAATATGGACTTTGTTACAGGTTTGCATCACTATCAATAGAAGTTTGATTCTATTCGGGTAATTATTGACAGACTGATATAATTTGCCTAATCTTTGCCGGTCAGGACCATATTTTCAGCTCAAGATTTTACAGTTCTATACATTAGAGAGATTCTTAGATTGCATAATATCCATGTATCCTTTATTTCAAATAGGGGACCACCATTTACATAACATTTCTGGAAATCTTTCTGGAAGGGGCGGGAGATACTGGTAAACCTTAGCATAGAATTTCATTCCCATACTGATGGCCAAGCGGAACATAATTTCTAGACACTCGAGGATACGTTACGGGCGTGTGTTCCAGAATTCAAAGAAAATTGGAATGATCACTTTCAACTCATCAAGTTTGCATAAAATAATAGCTATCATTCCAGCTTCGCTATGGCACTATATGATGATTTATATGGAAGAAAATTTAGATCTCCTCTTGGTTGATTCTAAGTTCGATAATTAGGATTGCTTGGACCAGATTTAGTGTTGCAGGTCGTGGAATATGTTAGGATAAATATTGACTAATCATTGATAGGCAAGACATAAGTCTTATATTGATGATCAGATTTTTCTAAAAGTTTCTCATATGTAGAACATTATGAGATTTAGTAAAAATGGCAAGTTAAGCCCTAGGTACATTGTGCCTTATCACATCGTCCAGCGTATACACTAATTTTTTTATGAGCTAGAGTTACCTCAAGAGTTTGAGGTAGTACACTAAGTTTTCAAGTTTCTATTTTACAAAAGTGTATTGGAGATCAAACACGTACAACGCGCACAGTAACTGTTTAGATTCCATAGTAGCTATCTTAGCTACTGAGTAGCTATCTTATGAAGAAGTCCCTATTGCAATAGTAGATCTCTAAATAAGAAGATTGTAAAATAAGGATGTAGCTTCAGTAAAAGTAGAGTAGCAAAGTCGTACTGTTAAGGAGCTAACGTGGAAGCTAAAGAGGACATGAAGTCCCAATATCCCATATTGTTTGTTCCTTCAAATTAATAGACTAGCATATGTGTATATGAGGTATGTTACTCATGAGATATATGGATTAGTGTATTGGTTCCTATAATGCTGCAAATATAATAATCATTCGAGGAGGAATGTCCCGAAGGGGGAAGGATGTGACACCAGCCAGTTTGAACGTTAGAATTAACTCATACTTTTTGAATAAGTCTAATACTACCTAGCATATTAGAAAGGATGCTATATGTGTTATTTGAGTGCACAATGTTTGTATGTTAAGTTTTAAGCTCAAGGAAATTCCAAAATAAAAGTCGGCAAAAGTTATAGTAAATGTCGTTAAGGAATTCTCTGCAATTTAGGGTCAGATTTCTCAGCATTTTACCTTAATTTAGAAAGAGATAGAATCCACATTACCTATCAAATAGGAGGACTACGAGTCTAGCGTCCAGGGCAATAAACCATTCATTAATATGACATAAGAATTGAGATATATGTAGGTTTTCATGAGACTGCGCAAGCAGACACCTCTAAGTGGATCCCCAGCCCCTAAGTCTATTGTTTTATAAATACACCAATATCCTTCATTTTTTTTCATTAGAACTAATCCAAAATGCCAGAAAAATCAGAACTTAAGCTGCCAAATCCTCTGTGGGTGGTATTCTTTCAACTCGGAGGTTTAATTGAAGTTTCTCTATGTCATAAGCTCAATGTTGTGGAATAATGTTCTTGTTAATTAAGGGTCCGGTTTTTCATGCTACAAAGAGGTAGAATCTTAGTATTATTATTTTAGCCATTTTGATTAAAGTAATATTACTTTTACAACTCACCTTCGTAGTTCTATGTCGTAGAATGATTTTAACATATTTTTTAGCAACATGGTGGTGTTTTTGATATTGTGGTTCTGGGCATACCTTTTGTCTTATTTGGTCTCGCTATTATTATTATTTATTGATGATGTTAAGCGGCTGGAGGTAATTGGCGGTTGGTTTGATTCTTATTGGATTCGTGTACGATGGTTGTAGGATTGAACCATGTGAAGTACACCTAGTCATGTTGCCTCAGGAGTTTGTGCTCCTTTGAGACATTGTTGGAAAGTCTTCAAAGGATTTAGCTACTAATTATTGTTTTTTCGGCCTCATTTTATGGTTTGGACTTTTATGGTAACCAGTGTTGTATTAGCATCGTAATAATTACTCATCATTAGTTCTCACAGCCTTGTTGATTTTTGCGTTATTGCGTTTCTTTGGTTGGCCAAGCATCATAGAGACAACTTTTCGACATTGGCTTAAAGTTATTTTATGGATATTATTTCTCTTCTTGCATGATCCTAATGAACTAAGCTTGTTATGGCCGGTATATTATCATTAGTTGACATTTAGCCCTGTCTTGTTGAATTTGCTCCGACCATATGATATAATGTCTATAGCAACACTCTACTCCTTACTTAGTAGGCTAGAAAGCAAGTTATGATTCTATTTTGATTAATTATGATTACTTGTTATTGTTGTGATATTTTATCGGTTGGGATGCCGCCTATGACCTTTTTATGGCCTCAGAAAACATTGACATTGCAAGGTTCTTAAGTATACAAATTCATTCCTATTCCGAGCCTACAGGTCAGGTAGACTGAACCTTTAGGCCAGGTAGACTGATCTTCTGGGCTAGGTAGACCATACCTACAGGCAGTGTACGATGTACTTACAGGGCATCATATATGTATTGTACCATAGAGCCTCAGATTCGCATTGATTCATGGAACACCTATGGAGAAACATATATGCATTATACCAAAGAGCCTTAGATTTGTGTTTATTCATGGTACATGTAGATTCAGATAATTTAGATCAGATTAACATTGGGATCCATGTAAAGAGGCAAATATAGGTATTTAGCAATTGTCTGCGCTTGTTAGGACCTATATGAATTGTGTGTTATTTGTACCTATTGGACTTATGGGGGCTAGGTAAGGTTATTGCATGTTACGTGCTTATATTTTCATGTTATAGGGATCTAAGGTATTAAACTTTGGTTTCACACTTGCCCTTTTCATTGAGTACTTATACTTCAATTTCAGCTTTCAGTTTATCGTACATGCTTGCTTTATTATTTCGTACTGACTCCCCTTGCCTGATGGCACTAAATTCATGAATGCAGGTCCTAAGCGATGAAAAGAGAGACCTGTTGAGTACCAGACCCGCCTATCAAGCAGATTGGTTGACTCATATCTTCTAGGGTTTACCAGAGCTCCAAAGGTCTGCTTACTTTTCTTTTTTAAGATTTTGGTCAGGCTGGGTGATAACGCTCACCTACACTTCATCCAATACTAAGTGTAGGCGATCACAATCTAGTATAAACACAACAAAGAGTTAGGGTCGATCCCACAAGGTGTGATACAATAGATAATTCCATTACGAAGTGAGAGATATGTTCTAAATGGTTGTAGGAATAAAAATCATTGAAATCATAAGAGTAAATCTAGGGGGTTGACAACAAGTGTCAAAGGGAGGGATGAGGTTCTTCAATTAACAACTATGAACACTGGGGAGTAATCAAGTAGAGAAGAATACATGGGGATGCGATCAATTAATTACCAATTTCGCTATAGAGGTGATTAGTAATTACTAAAAGTTACTGAATCTAAGTGGGTAGGCTAGGATTTAGATGTAATAGCCATCTATCAATTAACCATCACAGATCAAGTAAGTTCTATCGAACCTCAACAAACATCAAACAAAAAACAGCCCGATACCTCAATGTATCTACTATCTCGAACTAGATAGGTAGGATCGAATCTAGATTCACTCTCTCGAGATGTACCCACAACAACCCAATCACTACAATCATCAATTCATAACCTTGATTCTAAAACCTCTTTCTCAAGCAAGCATAGAATACTAGACTAGAACTGCATTTTTCAACTACAATTCATAAATTAAAACTAAATTACCAATCGAACCCACTTCAAATAGCAATTCAATCAGTAATTACAAATACCCATACACCAATTAAGGCAATTAATCACATGATCACTCCCCCAAGACTGGGGTTTTGGCCACACATAATAACAACTAAGAAATTAATCCCTAATAGTTTTTGGATATGGGTAGTAATATCCGAATCTTTAAAATGCTCCAATTTAGCTTCAAATCTAAAACCCGATGAAAATCTACTAGACAACTGTTCAAAACTAAGAAAAACAATATTTCATTCAAAAGCTTTGAGTCTAAGAATAGTAAGATACCCTTTCTCGTTTTTAAAAATAAATTGATACTTTCTCAAATTTTGGTCCTCGGGGTCAGTCGGTGGAATAAGTCGTGCGTCACCACCATGGTAAGCGACCCGCCAAATGCTACACTTCATCGCCTTGTTGGCTTGAGTTAACACATTTTTTGTACTATAACTTTAGGCGATCGATGTCAGGCTCGCCGACCTGATCAACGATTCGCCTCCTATCCTTTCTGATCGCCATTGATGTTTGCATGTTCACTAATTTTCCTGTATATTTTGGTGAACTGTAAGTCCTTCACCGATCCATTTGGCAATTCACCAAAGGTCCAATTCAATCGCCAAGTTGGCTTCTCCAGAGGGCTGGCAGTCTGGAACATTAGGTGGGCTGAAGTGCCACTCGGCGATTCATCGAGTTGCTTTGGCAATTCTCAGCCTTCACTATCTTTAGCCTTTTTCATCTTTTTCGCTCCTTTTTGCCTAGTAATTTTCTTACCTTGCTCTTTTGCCTTTATATCTGCAAATTAACATTTAATCATTAGTTACAGCACCAAATAGACATCGAGGACTGTAATTGTATTAATAAAAAGCCCTAAATGAGTCAAAATCTCATACTTTTCAACACCCCTAACTTAAAGTTTTGCCTGTCCTCAAGTAAAACAGAAGATCAATCAGTTCAATAATGATGTCGACACACACTCCTACTCAAGACTCAACACGAATGCACACAAGAGGTTCAAACTACACATACAATGTTCAATTGTGCACTCTAAGTTTCAAACTCTGACTAACCATAATCAAATAGAACTCAAGCTCACAATTCTTGACTCAAATGCAAGTTCAAGCTCAACAAAAGCATTCAAATGCCCTCACAGCAAGAATGACTCCATGATCACAAAAAACTCATCAACAATTAAGAATTTTGGAATCAAATACAACTCTAACACTCCCAAAGATAAACACATGCATGACTCCATAGGCTTGCCCTTATTTTCCACTCAACATTATTTTCAGCTCAATCAAGATCACAGAGGACTTTCAAAGCTTGTAATGGAGTTGAGTGTAAAGGTATGATCATTTTGGCTTAGTGACTTCTACCTTCATGAAGCATGGCTTGAATTTCACTTTTTCTCCTTCTTTTTCACACTATATGATGTTCACAATCCACCTTATGTTCATTTAAGCAAGACTCATTGGATACCCCATTTCTTTTGCTCATTTCGCAAGTTTTATTTCACAAATAAGTTCTTTTTTTTTTTTTTTACATGGAGGGGTTCCATCTTTTTCAAAATAAGTTTGTTCGATGGCGAATGTTTCACACTTCTTGATGTTCCTTCTTTGTCACTGCACCCCAAATTTAGACTTTTGGCTTAAGTTGGTTATTTAAATAAACCAACGATTCATGAAGGTTAGTTATAGGTGATGGGACAAAGAGGTCAAAGTTATTCAAGTTTCTTCCAAAGAAAAGTATAGGCTCAAATGGTGCTAAGATAGGTTCACACTCTCACAAGGTGGTTACAAAGAGGTATATGATCAATTTTGGTTCACTCTTCACAAATTGTCTATAAGATCATTTCAATCGCTTGTTTACATCAATCAATTGGACTAAGGGGGCAAGTTGTAGGTATTACTAAACACATATTTCAAGACACCTCACTACACATGGCATTTAACACAATAATAAAACAAGACCCCATAACTTTCAGCTAGTGTGCAACGATCATCACAAGAGCTCTCAACAACCGGCTAGTCGAAACGAGATATTAGGAGTTCACATATGACCTATGTAACTAAATTTTCCTTATCGTAGATATACACTCATATCGTTCAATCAAGAGAGCTATTCAAGTCATCGGTATTGATCACGACCGACACTCGAAATTGCAAGAGAACAACCACTCTCAAAGGTTGTACCAAACCTCCACACCACCAAGTATACCTAAAATTGTCCTCAATGAAAAATAAAAAATAAAGACAAAATGACAAAGGAAATAATACTATATGAAAGGAATATGGTTAGATGAGTTCTTCACCATGAGGCCCATCGGGGAAGCTTGGAAGACATCACCGAACCACTCGGCAAAAAGCCGAACAACATGTGGCTTTCTAAAAGTTAAAGAAAATTGGCCCTGCATATGTGACCAAAGGGCAGTCTAAGTCAAGCTCGCCTAACCACATTGGCGTACCACCGAACAAAATAGTAGGGTCACCGAATATTCTGGAACACCGTCCCTTCATGTGTGACCAAAGGGGGTTAAAAGTCGGGCTCGCCAAGCCTCGTTGACGTTTCACCTATTAGACTGGCCGATTCGCCAAATATTCCAGGACGATGGTCCTCTTGTCTTGTGCTGAGGGTGAACTACATCGCTACTGCTCATCCACTCAGTGGACCACTGAGATGGTCATACCCTCGCACAATCACATGTCCCTGCACATCCAGTACACATAATTCGAAAACAACTAAAGCTTGGGTTGCCTCCCAAGAAGTGCCTTATTTAACGTCGTGGCACGACGTGGAAATGCATTCAAGAATATTCAAAATACACCATTTCAATTACCGATATATCATGACATTCTCCAAAATAGCGTTTCAGATGCTTCCCATTCACCTTGAAAGATGGTCCATCTTTACTTTCCACTTCGACTGCCCCATTTGTAACTACTCGAGTCACTTTGAATGGACAAGACCACTTTGATTTAAATTTATCGGGGAAAAGTCTCAAATGAGAATTATAGAGCACAACGAAATCATCGACTCGAAAATCACGCTACAGGATTTTGGCATCATGCCATTTGTTCATGTTTTCCTTATACAGGGCTGAACTTTGATAGGCTCTCAACCAAAATTCCTCCAACCCATGAAGTTGATTTACTCTCCTTTTCAAAGATTTCTCCCAGCTCAGATTTAGTGTAATCAACGGCCATAGCGCCTTATGTTCAAGTTCAATTGGCAGGTGCCAAAACTATCCAAACACTAATTGATAGAGTGACATACCAATCGGTGTTTTGAACGTAGTACGATATGCCCACAAAGTAACATCCAACTTTCGAGACCAATCCGTCTGATTTATATTCACTCGTTATACCAAAATAATTTTAATCTCTCTGTTTGAAACTTCAACTTGGTTGCTTGTTTGTTGATGATATAGCATTGCAAATTTATGCTTGACCCCATATTTTATCAAGGCAAACATCCTGTTTCAAAAATGCGACACTCCATCAGTGATGATAGCACACGGGGTACCAAATCGTGTGAAATATATCGCTTTATGAATTGCACAACACTCTTACCCTCATTGTTGGGTAATTCCACACCTTCCACCCTTTTGGTAATGTAATCAACCGCCACCAAAATGTACTTGTTTCCAAAAGAGCACACAAATGGACCCATGAAATCTATTCCCCAAACATCAAAAAACACAACTTCTAGGATGTGGTTAAGAGGTAATTGATGAGTCCACAAATTGGACTCATTAGGGCTATGTTATAACAGAAATTGTGTCCTAAAGTTCTTATTTTATCTCAATATTTGATGAAAACCCTTAAGTTTCAGTAATTTGAACTTTGAAGGAAAGCATGGACACTACATCGCAAAAATGAATGAAGAGGCTGAAAAGAATGAAAAAAAGAAGACCTGAGGATCGCCGAGTCCACTCGGTGAGTCACCGAAAGGTCTTACTGCACCTTTTGTTCCAGTGTGCTGAGCCCTGAAGGAAAGGATGAAGTCGGCGAAAAAGGGAGCAGTCGGTGCATCACCGAGAAGTTCTGCAAAGTTGTACCATGTCGCCCAATGACCCCAAGCATGACGATGCTGAAGGCTGGTGCAAGACGGCGGTGAAGTACACCAAAAGGTGAATTGTCGAGTTGATCAGCGATTCCTACTAACAATGCCGAATGATCCGCTACAACACAAATCTATGAAAACTATAAATAGTAGTTTGAGTTGTAGTTTTAAGAGTTGAACAATTATTATAAGTTTCTGATAGAATAGTACTTTTTAATATTTTTTTTCTAAGCTTGAGAGGGTGTTTAAGATTGAAGATCCAAAGGATTTCATCTTCAAGATTTGGGTTTGGGTCTTTTAGATTCTTCAATTTTGGCGTGTATAAAGACTTAAATCTTCATGCCCAGTTGAATGCAAGATCAATTTGGTATAAATTTCTATCTCTTATACATGTGTGGATAAAACCCCAATTCTTGAGGTGTGATTTAGCGAATATGGGTTAAGATAAGTGTTGGGTCATGCTTGCTGATAGTTTAATCGTAGTTTGATTATGATTTCGTTTAGTAGTTGTAGATGAATTTAATAAATTTGTAGTTACAAATACAAGTTTATTTATGTGTTTTCGGCTTGCTCGAGAGAAAGGTCGTAAAATTAAGACTACTAAATTGATGGATAGTGCGAGTGGGTCGACATGAGGTTCATCTCGAGAGAGTGAACCGTAGTCCCATGTCCACACACTTAGCTCGAGAGAGTGAGTGGGTTAAGGCATAGGCTGGTCTTCATGCGGCAAGTGGGTGTTCGAGAGGAACATATTTGAAACGGGGTAAGTTACTAGAGAGAGAGAGCATAATTGACACTCTGGTGTCCCCCTTTAATTTAAAATGTTTTTAATCGTTAATGTCTTTAGCTACGACTATTTAGAATTAAGTTTTATTTTTCTATTAATTCTGAAAACCACTCTCTTGGGAACGATTCCAACCCTTGGTTGGGTTACTAAACTATTGTACGATCGTAGACACTTGCATCAGATGTTTTGTCTTAATATCGAAACATCAAAATGGCGCCGCTGCTGGGGAGTGGTGTTATTTGAGAATTCTTAGATTATATAATTTTTGTTCTTCTTAGTTGTAGTTTTACTAACTTAATTTTTAGTTTTGTTTTGATTGTTAGAGTTTTGAAATAGAGAAGGTGAGTATGTCAAGCAGTACTCGTGAGCAAATAGAGTTTCTTCCATTAGAAGTAATGATGTTTAGGGATCACATTCTAACCTTCAAATAGTTAGAAGGTGAATGGATTCATGAAGCATGGGCAAGGTTTAAATCGTTTCTCATTCGATGCCCCACTCATGAAATTCTCAATATAGTCCTCCAGGACTGCTTCTACAGAAGTCTTTGTCCCGAAAACAAAGCATTAGTTGACCAACTCATTTCAGGTGGTATTACACAATAGCCTTATGCGATAGCAGCCCACCTGCTTGATCTCATGGCTAAATCAAACCAAGAAGTAGAGAAGGATTTCATGTTGGCCGCGCTGATGACTCAAATGGATGAGTTGGCCAACAAGAGAGTGAGATTGAAGTCCAATGCAAAAGGAAGGACATATACGTCCCCCCTTATGAGTGAGGAAAGCCCAAGGATAATGATGGTAAATGTGTCAAAGGAATGCTCTCAATCATTTTCAACAAGTTAAGTGAGCATGAAAGGGTGCTGGAAGAGATGAATGAGAGCATCAAAGTGATTAAACAGATGATTGGTTCTCATTCCAGATCCATTCAGCTGCTCGAGAACCTTACATGTCATGTGATGCGTCATCTCCATCCGCCACAAAGAAGGGGGTCGCCAAGTGATGTTTTGGTTAACCCCAAAAGTGTAGTTTAGGTGTTAACCTGCATCGTGCAATGACGTTAACTAAGGCGTTGTTTGGGAGGCAACCCAAAACCCTTTATATCTTTATTGTTGTTTTAGAAATAACGGTGTGTTGAATGTACAGGTTAAGTGTGGAGAGTGTGTGGAAATTGCATTTGGTGAGCTAATAGTTCCAGTCAGCCAATAGGCGAATAGGTTGGCAATCCCGATGAAGCCGCCGTTTGGACCTTCACTTTGACTGAAGGTCCTGTAAAACTCGGTGAGGTAACTGACCATTCGGCATGCACCGATTGGATCACCAAGTGCGACGAATATCACCGAATGGGTGCGAACTGGACAGTTTGTAATGGTCAAAAGTCCTAGAATTTGAAATCTTTCACTTTCCCTCGCTTTTAATCTTCACAAACTCACACTAAGGTTGTATTTCCAATATTCTTATATTCCACTAGTATTTTGGTTGGTTGATTTGTGCTTAGAGTTGGATTTCTTTGCTGCCTAGCTTTTTAATCACGTTTTAATCAGCACAGAAGGTTGTTTTCTGAATCCTGAGCTTACATTTGAAAATTTTACAGTCATTTGGTATGATCGTATCATATTGATGTGTGTTGGGCCTCTTTGATAGGATTAGAATGATTAAATGCCCATTTTAATTTGAAAATCTTGCAGGTATTTTTTTATTGTCGAATGCCCAGAATTTTTATATTTTTAATGAATTGGGTTGTGATTGTGTCGTTAGATTGACTAGGTGAAGTCTGAGTAGCCGACGTTTGCTCTAAATGTCAAAAATTTGCTCAAAGATAGAGCAGGTGACACCACTCTTAAGAGCAAATATCGTCAAATGGCCAAATGCGGCAAATCTGGGAGAAATATGAGTATCCCGGGGTGATGTGTAGTGCTGGTCTTTTTTAAATTTCGTTAGTCCATGGTTTGATTTTGTTTTCGGTGTTTGCGGGGCTGAATTTGAGAAGTTGAGTCAAAAGTAGGCACATTGGGTCATTTGGCGAGCTATGACTATCTCGCCGAACTATCCCACGATTCACCTAATTACCCTATCTCACCCTTATGATCATACTGTTGTGGCATTTGTAACTTTCGGTGAGAAGTATGAGGTCACCTAGAGCACTCGGTGACATGCCGAAAGTCTTCTTGTTCGCCCTTTATCTGGACCCCTAACTCCTTCTGCAGTCTGGCATTCAACGGATTGTGTGTGGCTCGTTGAAGTTATTCGACGGCACCCCGAATGGACTATCTACTCTTTCTACAGCTAAATGTCTTTGTTCTGGTTGACAAATATATTCTAACATTATCTCAATACTTTGCAGACATGGCCAGACCAAAAGTAGCAGGAAGAAACATGCCACCCAGTTCGATGAGTAGGATGCGCATCAACCCTAATGCCCCTTCGTGGGCTCTAGGGTTCAGCAATACGATACACGCCTTTGTGGCAACTCACAAGTTCGACAATATGATCAAGGCTAATACCACTGCAGAAGTTGAAACAGAGCGAAAAGAAAAAAAGAACCAGAAGCAGGCTGACAAATCGAGTACTGATGCCCAAACAGATGGAGCGACTATGTAGACAAGATTCCTCACCTCCCTCTCTGTCTTTCTTTATTCTAAATTCTGTATATTTTGTTATTTGCATTTGAGGACAAATATTTTTGTTTGTGGTGGGGTGAGGCCCACACCTTTTGTTTGCTATTCGTGAATTGTTTTGTGTTTATATTTGGGCTGTTCTATTTAAAATTTTGTTAATACTGCTTTTCTGTGGATGTTTGAGCTTGTGGCTCCTTTTATTTAAATTGCAAAATGATTTTGACCCTTCCGAAAATTTTTGAATTTTTTGCACACTTTCATCTCCCTTTATTTGTTGTTGAATGTGGTTGTTCCTTGGAAAATTTGAGTCTCAGTTTCGATCAATACTGATGAATTGAATAGTGTTTACAATCGAACAAACATGAATGTTCGACTACGATGAGGCCAAATGAAGTTGCATAGACAATATGTGAACTCTTTGCATCTCGTTGTGATTAGTCATTTATCAAATCGATTCTCTTGTGATAATCGGTACACACTAGTGAAAGTGTGGAGTCTTGTTTGACTTAAGTGTCGATGCCTTGTGTGATAAGCTTACCTGGAACCATGCATGGCAACACCTAGAATTTTCCCTGTTGGTCCGGTTGAATATGTAAGACTTTCTCTTGATATGATTTTACGCAACTTCGAAGAGTGTGAACCAATTTGACATATACCTCTTTTGTGACCTACCTTGTGAGCGTGTGATTCTCTCTTGAACACCATTTAAGCCTTACCCTTCTTTGGAAGAAACTTGAGGAAAACTAGACCTTTGTTAATTCAATACCTATAATCATCTTGAATTGTGGTTAATTGAATAGCCAACTTAGGCCAAAAGGCCTAAGTTGGGGGTGTGGTGAAAAAAAAAAGGAAAGTCAAGAAGTACAAGGAAAGTCTCCTTTAACCCATGGTGTTGGAAAAAATGGAACCCTTCCATATAAAAAAAAGAAGAGAAAAGATAAAGAAAAAAAAAGAAAAAAAGAAGAAGTAAGTTGTGGAATAAAGTACGAAAGAGATGGGCTTCCCAAACAATCAATGGAAAGTGAATAATAGGATGACTTATAAGAACTAAGAAAATAATGAAGGAAAAGGAAAAGATGTTTTGTGAGTACCACATTTCATGAGGATAAAATTCACTGAGCCTAAATGACCATACCTTTGCACTCAACTACGTTACAAGCCTTGTTAAGACATTTGTGATCTTCAGAAAGTCGAAAGAAATGTTGATTGGAAAATATGGGCAAACTTATGGGTGAAAGCATGCATCGTGTTAATCTTTGTGAGTGTGAGCGTTGTATCTGATTCCTGAACTTTATACATGTGCGTGTGAAAATGGAATCATCATTTGTGTGAGGACATTCGAAGACTTTTGTTGAACTTGAACTTGTATTTGAAGCAAGTATTGCGAGCTTGAGAATCTTTGGTAATGGTATGTCACAACTTGAATCTTTGAGTACACAATTGATCCTTGCATAAGTAAATTGAGTCTTGTTGTGTACATTCATAATGGAGTCTTGTGTAGCACTGTTTGAGACATCCTTGTTGAACTGCTGAACTTGAGTTTTACTTGAGGACAAGCAAAACTTTAAGTTGGGGATGTTGATGACTCTACAAATTGGACTCATTTAGGGTTATGTTTTAATAGAAATTGTGTCCTCAAATGCTTATTTTATCTCAATATCTAATAAAAACCCTTAAGTTTCAGGTATTTGAAATTTGAAGGAAAGCATGGACACTATGTCGCAAAAAGGAATGAAAAGGCTAAAAAGAACAAAGAAATAAAGGCATGAGGATCGCAGAGTCCACTCAGCAAGTTGTCGATGGGTCCTCTTCGCCTTTTGTTCCAGTGTGCTGAGCCCTAAAGGAAAGGATCAAGTCGGCGGAAAAGGTAGATGTCGACACATCGCCGAGAAGTTCGACGAAGCAGTACCATGTCGCCCAATGACCCAGAGCACGACGATGCTGAAGGCTGGTGCAAGCCGGCGGTGAAATACACCAAAAGGTGAATTGCCGAGTTGATCGGGGATTCCGACTAACGACGCCGAATGATCCGCTGCAGCAAAAATCTGTGTAAACTATAGATACTAGTTAGAGTTGTAGTTTTAAGAGTCGAACAATTATTATAATTTTAGGATAGAATAGTACTTTTTAATATTTTTTCTCTAAGCTTGAGAGTGTTTTGAAGACTTGAAGATCCAAAGGGTTTCATCTTCGAGATTTGGGTTTGGGTCTCTTGGATTTTTCAATTTTGGGTTGTATAAAGACTTAAATATTCTTACCCAGTTGAATGAAAGCTCAATTTGGTATAAATTTCTATCTCTTATACATGTGTGGTCAAAAACCCAATTCTTAGGGTGTGATTTAGCGAATATGGGTTAAGCTAAGTGTTGGGTCTTGCTTGCTGATAGTTTAATCATAGTTTGATTATGATTTCGTTTAGTAGTTGTGGATGAATTTGTAGTTGCATAAACAAGTTTATTTATGTGTTTGCGGCTTGCTCGAGAGAGATGTCGTAAAACTAAGACTACTAAATTGATTGTCAGTGCGAGTGGGTCGATATGAGGTTCAGCTCGAGAGAGTGAACCCTAGTCCCATGTCCACACATTCAGCTCGAGAGAGTGAGTGGGTTAAGGCTTAGGCTGGTATTCATGCGGCAAGTGCGTGTCCGAGAGGAATGCATTTGAAACGGGGTAAGTTGCTTCAGAGAGAGCTTATCCCCCTTAAAAACTAGCCTAGTCACAATTATTCTATGAATCTTCTATCGAAAGCATGTACCCAAAAATCTAGCTTAACCCGTATTCCCATTACATCCCAAGGATCCCTTCTCATTATTTAGAAACCCTCGTTTATTTTGATGTTTTTACTTACT